>JASKGM010007200.1:0-10259 GCA_034509205.1 Ceratonia siliqua | reverse complement strand
ACACAGAATATTAACACATAACTTATGTGTCATCTAATGGTTGAATCAATCAAAATCAGTAGATTATGATAAAAAAAACATACATCAGAAATTTCCTACGGATTGTTCAATCAGCAGGTAATTTTCTGCGGATTTATAATCCGCAAGTAATGTTCCTGCGGATTTACTATCCGCAAGAATATTACCTGTGGATTTTCTTACGGATTTTACCTGCCAAAAATTTCCACAGGAAATTTCGTAGCAAATTGTTCTCACATTTTGGCGCTAGACTTTCACGGGGATTTTCTTGCAGATTTATAATTCGCATGAAATTTTCTTGTAGATTCATAATCCACAGGAAATACTGAAGGTAAGTACCTGTAAAAATATTTCACAGCAAACATCCGCAGAAAATTGAATTTTTTCTTGTAGTGGCTCAACTCTTAAAAATCGGCTTGTAAGTGGGACTATTGTAGTCTAGGTTACACCTTACCAGATTCTGTTGTGGTGGGTGGTATATATCAAAGTTGCGCAGCCATTGTGGTGACTTTCCCTCCCATAAATCGGCTTGTGAGTAAAATCATCGTAGTCTGGCTTACACTCTACCAGGTTTTGTTGTGGTGGGTTGTGTGTATCAGAGTTGCTCAGCCATCATGATGACTTCTCTTCCTATAAACCGACTTGTAGGGGGGGGATTGCCAAGGCTTATATTTCATATTTAGTTTTCCTACACTTCCAATGTGGGACATTCCAACACTTTCCCTCGCTTTAGAGGTAGTGAATACATCGTTCTCCCAGTTACGAGGTAGGTCCCTGGATCCTCTTTTTTTTTTTTTCCAAGGTGGTTCTAATACCAAGAAAAAATTTAGAATTTCAATCATGGTCTAACTTTACCCTTAAAAATTGACTTGTAAGGCGGAGGATTGCCAAGTCTCATATTTCACATTTAGTTTTCTTACACTTTTGATGTGAGACTTTTCAACACTCCCCCCTCCACTTTGAAGGTAGTGTGTGCATTGTTCTCCTAATTACGGGTAGTAGGTCCCTGGATAATCTTTTTTTTGTTGTTAGGATTTCTCAAGGCGACTCTGATATCAAGAAGAAATTTAAAATTTTAACCATAACCTAACTCCACCCTTAAAGCCCGGCTTGTAAATGGGACTATCATGATCTGGCTTACACCCTATTAGGTTCTGTTGTGGTGGGTGGTATGTATCAGAGTTGCCTAGCTATCGTGGTGACTTCCCCTCTCATAAACTAACGTGTGAGTAGGACCATCGTGATCTGGCTACACCCTACTAAGTTTTGTTGTGGTGGGTGGTGTGTATCAGAGTTGTGCAGCCATTGTGGTGACTTCCCCTCCCATAAACCGACTTATAAGGGGGAGGATTGGCATAGTTTATATTTCATATTTAATCTTCCTATATCTCTAATGTGAAACTTTCCAACAATTGGAATGGGGTGGGAGGAAATGCACGTGTCATGAATTTAATTATAATTTTAAAAAAATGTTAAGATATATGAAGGTATAGGCTAATTTTGTGAATAAGTAATAAAGGAAATAGCATTTATCCATTGTGCTTTTAATTTCTAATTGTAAATTTTTTCTCAAATTTTTAATTTTTGTAATGTTACTAATTGTAGTTTCATTCCTAGTCATTTCATTTTTATAATGCCTCCCAAATATGTCTATGCTATTGTAAATTGTCGCCAACTGATTAAATTGGACATTATCTCTAAACATTGGACGCGCACAAGTAATAAAAGAAAGTCACATGTTGTGTTCAAATGTTAGAGATTACGTCAAGCAGTATGAAGCAATTTGTAATGGGATAGATTTATCTGAGGAACATTGTGAAAATTAGTCTAAATTATTGTTTTGGTTCTATTTTTAAATTATCAATTTAATCCTTAAAAGATTTCTTACATCAGTTTGATTCTTCAATCTGTATTTTATTAAAATAATAATAATGCTGCCGTTAAGTTACATCAACAACTAGATGTATATTGAATTAGTCACATATTAATGTGTCTTAGGACAATTTTGGTAACAGAAGACTCATGGGAGGATCAAACTAAAAGAAAAAATATTTCAAGAATCAAATTAAAAATTTAAAAACATTTAAGGAACAAAATATAATTCAGTCTAATTCAGTCTACAAATTAAAGGGTTATGGGAGAATTTGCAATAAGGGGCAAAGATGAGACTGGATGAGTATATATATATATAATATATATATATATATATATATATAATTAAAAAACGACCATTTGCAGCTTCATTCAATTCTTTCGATATATAAATCAAATAAAACAATATTTGAAATTTGATTGTAATTGTACTGAGAAGTACGTACAAGGTGTTGCAAACAGAAAAGAGATCAATATATAATCTTAATATTGATGAGACAGCTATGGAATAATTAATAATTAAACCTTTTATTTTCTTAAATCTACCCATTCAAATTAATTTGGAGCTCCAAGTGTAGAAGGAACAAAGCACATCTTAATTAATCGTTTTGATTATTATTAAAAAAACTCGATTATATTTTAACGAGATGATAATAATATTAATATATTAGTGAAAAAACATCAAAAGATAAGTCAAAGATCCTTCTGTATATATATTAATGAAACCCTAAATGTTACGTCTTCTCGAAATTAAGAGGATGCTGTGTAACTGTTAGGGCAAAAGATGACGAACACTGAACACTAAAATACAATTGCATTCACTATCAGAGTGGAATTGTTTGTTAAAGAAAAGATTCAGTTCGGATTCATCTTTGGTCATCCCAAGCTTCATTACCTCAAATCATCCAATATCTGCATTGTCATTTTCATTAATTATTCACAGAATCCAGTTGCTAGAGATTTGCTTGCGTTTCTACTCCATACATATATACTTATATCCCTTTCTTTGCAAATACAAATCATACTATTAAGTATTTCTTTTATGAAATGATAGTAACTCTTCCTTCAATATATATATATATATATATTCTTTATATATAATACAAACAACTTACTAATTAATTAATATGGAATAGTACGTGGCCTCAACTATATATAGTGATTAATTTGTGATTTAATTATTTAAAGTTTCCTCTCAAACTAAGTTAATTATTTTTTGCATGACAAGAGTCACATAAGAATCAAACTGAAAAGAACTTTGGATTCAAGTTTTTTTCTATGCATATATAAGGGCACAGATCGATAATTGAACTTTTTTTTTTAAATTATTGGAAGTTTTTTGTTTCTGGATTATAACTAGTGGCTTTGAGTTCAAGTTATATAGTTCAATGTCCACTAATTAATTTATATAATTTTGTCCTTACTATACTTGAACAGTTTACTAGTCAATGATCTGAGCATATTGGTGCATCGAGAAGCACAACATACTTCCAACTTAATTTTAAGTAATTAATCAGTAAAATATGGATTATATGGAGAAATTTTAAGAAGACCTAATTAATTTATAAATTAAATAGATCAAGCTAATTATGAAAAGATATGTAATATGTTAGTCAAACTTAATTAGTAGAACACATTAAAACTCACATCTAACATATTTATGGTGTGATTCAATCTACCTGATTTTTATAAACATTTATTTAAGATTTTTTTTTTCAAAATATATAATTGTAAATTAAAACTTGTCACTTAGTTAATCAACTAAGCAATCATCAACCAACAAGCATGTAACTCAGTGATATATACTGGAGCTGTCCTAAGGCTAAAGATTGCAAGCTAAGTTTAAAGCATAGTCAGAGCCATATGAAAAAAGAAAAGAAAAGAAAGAATTATTGATGTTAATTATATCTTTTTCTTTCTTGTTCTTCCTTTTCAAAAATGCTATTATAAGGTAATGAAAACATGATTGTTGATCTTAGGGTTTAGGGTTAGTTGTTAGTATTTTCGAATTTAGCTAGTTAAAAAGTTTGGATTTTGACACTCTTAGTCACCTATCATGGAATTACAATTCTTCGTGATCTTTGGATATTGAGAGGTGTCTTCGAAAGAGGTCTCTATATCTACAATATTATTGAGGTTATTTTCAATTTCAATCTCTCAATATTTATGACTGTATATCATTTGATATGAAAGTGACATGTGCATTAATTTAAGCTTTTGAACAAGAGTCCTAAATTTTGAAAGTGAACCAAATATGGAAAAATGAAAATGGAAACACGAGCGATGTTCTATCATATCCTATGATGTAATCTGATAATGATAAGTATTTATAGACATAGTCCAATTTTATACTATATATATGGATGGACACAAATATATATATAAATTGATAAGAATATAACATATCACGCTTATATGACATTATTTAAATAATTATTTTTAAGTAGATATTATATTTCATAACGGTATCTTATAAAATACTAGAATATAAAATAAAAAAGATTTATTTTCAATTTGACAAGATGAATATGTTAAACTAGAGGCATAATTAATGTCACAATTAACATGACTTAGTGTCTTTAACATGGGTAGAGTCATAGCTAAAGAATGTTTTCTTGCATTTTAGCACAACAACAAATATATGGACAAAACTTAGGGTTTTGCAACTCGACCTCTTAGATTGAACTTTCCAATCATTGGATTGGGTTTTACAATTTAAGATTTATCTAAAACAAAACCCAATTCTAAGGGTTAGAATTCAAAGCTTGATCTTTCAGGAGGTCGATCTTTTTTAGTAATATCCCAAAACGTATATGCAGCTTTTTATGTGCCTGCTACTAGCTGGTTTTTCAATTAAATTATGATATGTAGAGGAATTTTTTGGAAGAAGCCAAGAATGTGATACTGAATTGAAAAAGAAATGTTAATGTGAAAACTTTGATAACAAACATCTAAAAAATTATACGTAAGTTGTTTCCTAAGCATAATACAAAAAAAAAATTTGTATGTAAGTTTTGTCCCAACCGATAGTATTGGATGAGAGCATGAAAAATCAGATCACAAGAAATTCTTTGCGACTCCCTTATTCTCACCGTGAATGACTCGTTTTTAATTGGACTGAAAAGGTGATTTATTGTGATAAATTTACCCAGACTCAACCTAACTACAACACTAAAAAATTATAAAAAGGAAAGAAAGGTTATATATATATTTCAGTGACTTCTATTTGCATTATGATAGCAGCAATGTACAATGCAGCCGTCTAAATAATTGCCCTTCAATGTACATCACAAGCTAGCCTCTTGCAATATCTACTAAGACAAAGAAATAATTATAGTGGTGACCATGATCTATAAGCTACCACATGTACTCATTAGCCAAAGTAGAATATCAAAAACCTTAACAAATTTTGGAAGTAGGCAGGAACAGCTTATGAAAAAGATACCTGGGTTTGGTCATTATGTACTATAATAATCAACTATAAATTAAACTTAAGATATGGTACCTATTCGGCTAATTGGAATTTTAATTATACTGAGCTCATGGCATATGATGCCAAGTGCCAAAATTAACTAATTCTACCTACTTAGTTGGCCTCTTCAAGGGGGTGACCTAAACTATATAACTAATTAACTATAATTAGATGCCTTCATTAGGTGATCATATTCATGGATTTGAAATCAAATGGCTCTTCTTAAAGTCATCAAGTGAGGTTCTGATCATAGCTAGTGTCCTGGTATTATTAATATATATAATCATGAGATTCGCAGTTAACAATGATGACTGTACATCTTGTACGTCACCCAAACTCAAAGGCCAACATGGCAAAGATTAAGATATATATTTAGGGATGCATGCATGTGATATTCTCATGAAAATGGTGACATCCATCATACCTTAATTAATATTTATAGTGAGATAAATAACCCTTCATTGTAGTGGTTTATAATACACAACTCATCTAGAAACCCCATGAATGGTCATGAAGTTATAAAGAAAAATTTATGGGAAGTGCAGTGAGTGACTGCCTCAGAATTAAATGGAGTCAAATTTGAAAGAATCAATGTCAAAAAGAAGAGATAGATATGGATATGGAACCCTTTCAAGGAGACAAGAAATCTAACGCAAGAAAACTTGTACATAGGCATCTAAAAGAGAGACAAATGTGTACGTAGATATGGCTCGTTGCTTCTCCTGGCGTCGCCCACTCTTCAAAGTTCAAAGCAAAAGCCTAATTTTAATACTAGTTTTTGTGAACTTGAATGGCCGCAGTGGCGTGTCAAGTTGGGGCTCTTGGTGGGTATGAGAAGGCAGAAACCTAGTTGATCTATCTCTTCTCTTTTCTAACATCTCAGAATCTTGGAACACATGGACGGTTAGGGGAAGAGGACGGCCATATACACCAATCTTGGATTCTTCTTTTGTTTGCTTTTTAGGGAACGGATTCTTTTCCTCTAAATCATGCAAGTATATATATATATATATATATATATATATATGATCAAAACGTAGAAAGTCAAAAGAGTTAGATCATATGATCTTCGAAAAGCTAAAGGTTTATCTCTCTGAAAGAAACCAAGTCATTCTTTATGATTTTGTAGGTCTTGTCAGTGCTATAGTAAGATAATCATAAGGGTTATCCAAAACAAGTATATATGAGCGCCTTCACTAATCTTGAGCTTAATATTGATGAAATTAGCTAAGTTCTTATTTCCTCTACTTATGAAATATTCAAAAATTATAGAGTATCGCTACTTATATATAATTAGGTATAATTATACTCATGGTTCCATCTAATTAAACGTTTATCACTTGTCCTATTTAATTAAATTAATTGAAAATTGTGTAAACGCAATTAATGTGTGTCTAGTAATTGCGTGATCAGAAGTATTATTCTATATTGTAACATTACGAAAGGAAGAAAAAGCAAAGCCACTAGTAATAGTTTAATGATAAAAGATTTAGGTTATTTACATTAGAAAATTTTTTTAAATAGATTATGGTTTACAAAAAATAAATAGACTAAGTTAATTATAAATAGATAATTAAGCATGACATATATATTTTTTAATAGGACTTATCTTTAACATATTTATTTATTCATAATTAACTTGATATTTCTATCTTTTGTATGGGTCTTTCCATAAAGTTGTCTCACTGATTAGAAATTTAAAAACTATGAGAAGAATAATAATGCGGCCATGCTTGCGAAGTGGTGACGAGTGATAGCAAATATCCTTCTTCTCGAAGACGAAGAGTCCAGAGCAAAACGCAGACGCACGTGGGATATCTAAAGACTAAACGCAGCCCACTTACCCACTTTATTTCTCAATTGTCATGCGCCCACCTTGTGTCCTCTTCTTAATTTTGGCTGCCTCTGCTTTTCACTCTCTATATATTTAATTATTTATACAACAACTTCGTCAAAATTTGCATGATAATTAAGGTTGTTGTTTTTTACATGTCAAGACATTAATATATATATAATTTACCATCTTAAATTCTCCAAAGCATATATCATCAGTTACATCATCAATGCGCATGTTTGTTTTGAATGCAGATTATGATGAGATTATTGAACACCACATGTTAATTACCACCTTTAAGAATAGAGAGTTCATGAATCTTTGGCTAAGTATAATAATGAAATAGTCAAGCTTAAACACATTATTTGATCTAGCAGGAGTTTTGTCAATTGTTCTTTTTGTTAGACAGGATTTCGTCAAGCCTTATGTGTCGTTGGACTAGCTAGGTTTCATCAACTACTTTGTTTTGCAGGCTTTTGACGTTACAAATTAATACACTTAAAAGTGGTATGATTTGAAGTTTTCATGATTTAGAAGGTATAAGTTACTACTTAAAACGGTGTTATTATCACATTACACTATGATATCTTAGATGACATAATGTATCTTAGATACGAGTGTACCAAAAGCAAAAACATCTTGGATATCCTAAATATTAAGATCACGATAACGGTATACTAAACAACTCTTATAATGGTTGTGAGTTGTGACTTATCTTGGAACTCTTTCAACCCCCAAAGATTGGGAATCTTGACTAGATCTGAAACTTGGAAGAATTAGCAAATATCATCAACATTGTTTTAGTTACAATCATTCTAACCAAGTTACATATTGAAATGTATTTCCCAGGTTTGAAGTATATATTTATCTTTGGTAAACAAAAATTTTCACTATCAATATCTACTAGTATTATAAATATGATTCTGTGAAAAAAAAATTAATAAAAATGTGAGTTATAGATAGATTGCTTGTGAAAATTTTATATTGATAACTATATACTTGACACACCCTTTAAAAGAAAATTAATGAATGTTAGTTTATTTCATAAAACTTGTACTTGTACAACAAAGTCAACACGTTTTCACGAAAGTTAAGATAATAATTCATTATAAAACTATAGCTTTTACATAAGAAAATATTGATTAATTATATAGATGATAGTAATGTTATTTGTATACCATCTTTTTACACCTCTCTTTTAATCAATGATATATAATAAAATAATCTATCATAATGACGATAATAAATTATAAATAATAATAAAATAATATATATGAAAAAAAATAAAAGTGATGTACAAAAATATAATGCACAAATAATATTATTATTAAAATAAAACCTACTAAAACTCATATATAATATATATACCTGTGTCTCGTTGTGATGAATTAGTTTAATCTAACGTCTTTTATATATATACATCCTCAAAAGTAACAATATGGTTATCTTGGTTTGCTTGAAACCTATGACTCATCACACATGCTATACACATAGGCAGAGATATATACTAGCTAGGAGACAAAGAGGGATTGAGGATGCAAATTTCTAAAACATGGAACCGTGTCATATATAGTCCTACGTTGTTTATCTTACAAAGGAAGCCAATTACACACATAATCTAAGTTATCTTACACCCATCCCTATTCGTACCACAAACCATACTCCCACAAAACCAGCAAAATGGTCCTTTTCAAAGACTCTGAGAGTTTGGACCACTGCAGCCAATAAGCCAAAAACTACCTTCATTTTAACTTGTCATCAACACATCATCATCATGTTAGTGTAAAATACTTATATTAAATATAACACGACACTTTAAAAATTTTCTCGGGTGTTGGTGTTTGTATTTATACTGTGTCATGTCTTGTGTTCATGTCTGTGTATATATAAGCATAATTCTTATATTATCATCAACTGATCATAATGTTCTCACTGTTAAAGAAGATAAGGATCAAAATTACGGGGATAGTGGCAACAACGTAGGTAATGGCTCCCAGTGTTGCAGACAAAGTTGGGGAGAGAAGGAAGAAGCCCTTGAGATCTAATAATGGTTGGTTTCCTGTTAATAAGCTTTCTTCTTGGTAGTAATTAATTACCAGCCATGGCCTACGATTCCGTGTCAACTTGGGTGTGTTGCTGAAAGTGACACAGAAAGAGAAACCACAAACCGTAGTTCGTGGCTTACATCTGCAACCCTTTGCAACTAGCTAGTGCTTTCCACCTTTGAAAAAGTGATCCAATCCAGCCCCTGTTCTACAACTTTTCACACGGTTACTTTCTTCACCATAATCTAGTAAATAATAATATAAAAATAATTCTACTGATAAACTGCACTCAAACATATTATATTTTAAAATGTTATCTATTCAGTAATATTTTCTTAGGGTGTTCTAAAACATCATTCTAAACTTTAAAGTACAATTCTAGATTAATATACCATCTCTGTAATAGGGAAAAAAATTCGGTTACAACCAGGTCGTCCAAGTCATACCACATGATAATTTTCACAAAAAAAAAAATTCAAAGAAATGTCATATGACACAATTTAAATAACTGTCACATGATGCGACAATCATATCGAACTTTTACGCTTATAATAGATATAATCTTATAATCCTAGGCTAGGGGCTTAAATTTTTATAATTTTTTTGATTTAAAATTTAATAATTTTTTTATATAAAATAGAATTTTAAGTCAGCCTAAAGATTAAATTTATTACTAAAATTAATTACTTTTTTTCTTCCTTTAAAATTGAGTTGTATAATGGGTTACAATTTGAATCCACTAGCTAGCTAATTGAGTAGGATAGGTCATTAATAGTCACCATTGAAAATTCAGAATTTATATGTACTATATATTCATATATATCATAATGATCATCACTTTTGGAATCTGAATGCACTAACTATTTTAACAGATAAAACCTCTTTTTATGACTAGAGAAATGAATTTGACTCTCATTTTCAATAAAGAAATAAAAGTGCAGAGAAATGAGAGGCTTATCTTTTGTTTCTATTGATAAAATATAACACATTTTAAAAGCTTCAGCTGCAAAGTGAGACC
>JASKGM010007198.1:0-10259 GCA_034509205.1 Ceratonia siliqua | reverse complement strand
TCAGGGGAAACTCTGCCGAAATTTCTAATAAATTTCAGACTTAGAATCTATTTTATGAAAGTGCATTTTAGTATCGTGGTTTATTTATAAGTGGATTTCAATAATATCGTCTGCATTGATATGTGAGGCTGGTAGGTAGTTACCTAAAGGGTAATTATCTACACCGGTCACGTGTCCTAAATTGGGGTGTGACATGATTCAACTATGTTGAAGATCTTCCTTGAAAGGAACATGTAAGAACTTCTCGTAGCTTTACAAAGTATACTACTTGGTTGACTTTTTTCTAAGAAGAAATATCTACTTTGTCACTATGCATAACATAATAATAAACGGAACCTGTAAACATTAAATGCTCTGAATGGTATACTGGTCAAATTTTGAAAAGTACAAATAAAATATTATTTTCTATCAAATTAAAGTGAAAAGTAGAGATATAATAAAATACGTTATTCTTGACTATCATCTACTTAGGTATGCAATTTCCAAAATAAGATCTTACAAATTGGTATAACAGCTAGTGAAAAGCAATGGTCATACTTTCGTGAAATTAAAGCTACTCAATGAAATTTAAAAATTCAAAGAAGCGTGCAAATCTAAAAAAAAAAATGATCTAAGAGTAACTGTCATCTTTGAGAGTATATATAGAACAGGAATACAAGAGTTGATAAAGTGGATTATTTAGTAGAGAAAAAGACTGAAAGTCTACTGAGCATACTCAGTTGAAATAGCTACTCTTTTGAGCCTTACCTTGTTGTTTATCCTAAGGGAGTGATTGAGCTTATTTGTATTATTTCTTAAATCCAACTTTAGGTTTACTAGGTTTCTTGTAAGAAAAATCTAGTGGGAAAGGTTTACAAGGTGAGCTCGTAAAATCTAGTGGTGTAAAGTGTGTTAGATGAGCTATAAAATCTAGTGCTTGAGAGGTTACCTTGGTAAAGGTTGTAAAAAGCTTTAAGCTTAAGCCTGTACTTGTGATTTCCTTCATAGTGAATTTCTTTGCTGTGCTCTTGGGAAGTGGATGTAGGATCTAGTATTTTATTCAGTTTGAACCACTATATATCTTGGTGTGAATCACCATTTCTCTCATCTCGTTTAGCTTTACTGCTTACAGTTTGATCTAAAGTTCATATCACTTTAGGATTTGTTTTTAAAGCAACATTTCTTTTGAAATATCTTGAGTAAATCTATTTAAACTCTTTTGTTAACCATTCACACTTGTGATATTCAAGGTTATCCTTCTAAGTTAAGTTTGAGTAAGGAAGAGGCAACCAAGTTTTCTAATCTTTCAACAAAAGGAAAACTTTGCAAGAACCTAAGAATTTTGTTTTTAGGAAAAGAAAGTTTAATAGCATTAAATTTGAAATTCTCTGGTTACTCTTTTCAGGAAATATTTCTTATCATTGAAAAAGTTTTGATAACTTAGATAACCCAATTCAACCCCCCCTTCTTGTGTGATCATCCCTGCTTAAGCTAACAACATGTTCTAAGGGCTTTGGTCCTTGATATTTTTAAGCATTCCATAACACATCTTCATTGAGCAATGCTTAAACTAACAACATGTTCTAAGGGCTTTAGTCCTTGATATTCTTAAGCATTCCATATCACATCTTCATTGAGCAATGCTTATTTGGTCAATTAGTTTTATCTAGTTTAGGTCCAAAGATAATAGAATATATTTGTCATGGGACTTTATCTTACTTAACTATGTCATTGAAGTAAGCAAGCTCATTTTCTTTTCCTCAAGACTTGTGCATATTGCTACCTTCATTTTTTTGCAAATCACACCATTGTTCTTTATGGCTTTCTTTGCAAATCACATCATTGTTATCCATTGCTCTATGGGAAAAAGAAATGAATTGGTATTCCCAGTGAAAATTTGAAATTGATTTGAACAAGGGTAAAGTCTGTGAATGATGCAAATACATGACCCTAATACATAATTCATGCCGTCAAACAAGCTATACTAGTTATATGAGGCGTTGTTTGTTTTTCAAAACATTAAAGTATTATATCTCTTGTCACCCCATTGAGGCTGAAGTAGAGTTCATTTTTAACACCCATAATTCATGGGATTAGGGGTAGGTAGTACTCTAGTGGGTTCGTATGCCAAATATTCAAATATCAAGAAAGATTCATTTTCCTTCTTCTATCCAAAATTTTTTTTACCATTGTCATCCCTTTTGAGCCATCCACTTGAATTTTCATACCCAGCATGATTACACTTGGGAAGTAATGGGAATTTAATACAAAGGAAGTAGTCTCAACTAAAGAAATTTCTTTGAAGGATTCAACTTAAAGAAAATTGGAAGAAAAAAAACAAAATAAAAGGAAATCCTATGAAGTTGAAAACATGAAAAGAGAAGCCTAAGCTTGTTAAGGACAAAACAAAGGAAAGGTGTTAGATTGAAAACATGAAAAAGGTGGGCTAAGAAAAATTTAGGGCAGAAACACAAAAAATATGAAAAAACAAAAGCAAATGATGAAGGGGCAAAACAAAGATCCACAACGTTTTCACAAATGTGAAATTATTATGAAAAACAAAAGAGAAGAATTCTCGTGAAATTCCTAAAAGAGGAAAAGTTGATAGCTTTCAAGAAAACATGGAAGATTGATAAAATTTCATTATGCCTTTTGAAGACAAAGAACATGGAATCAAAGAAGTGATACATGAAAGCTAACTTGAGAAGGAAACTTCTCATGAATCCTTCACTAATAGTGAATAGAGTAATACCTAAAAGAGCCTACCAAGCAAACATTGTAAACTTTTCAATCCATTGACTCAAGAGGATTTAGAGGTATATGACTCTAACCTTGACACAAGTGTTTCTCATAGTGAGTGGCAATGCTCATCTAAAGAATCACATGAGAAAATATTTTTAAATGACAAATGCTCAAATTATTGTGTTTTAAAACTTGAAAGTGATTTGCTTATTGAAATTTCAACTTGTACATTTTGCTAGTCTCTAAAAGGGAATGAAAAAGGGGATGTCTCTTTTGAAAATTTAAAAAGGAATTTGAGAAGAAAAGATTTTTGCCTATGATATTATATTTGCTACATGGGTAAATATCTTAAAATATGTGCTTAAGTATAGTTGATAGTGTTATTTAGTGCCTCATTGAAACATCTTAAGGATGTAAATTGGGTGTTAAGAATGTATATCCATGTTTTAAATCTTTAAATTTTCAATGATGATTTGGGATTTTGATTATGACAGTAACTTGCTTCCACATAATTATTTATACCATTTTCAAATGAAAACAGTAGATAAGAATACAAGTTCACCACTTTAAACTGAACTTTGGGAAATAAGAACACAAATACAGATTATGCTAGAAAATGGCAACGAATTAAAATCATCAATAACTTTATGTAGAGACGTCAAACTGGCGCAATTCCAAGTCCATGTGAAAGAAGACATTTTAAAACATGGAAAATACCTATCACAATCCAAAAAAACTCCATGAAAAGACCCAAAATTAGACGCACTCACTATTGGGAATAGGTTGCCCTGGAAAGCAAGTTATATTCCCCAATTTAATGTAAATACATTTTTAAAATAAATAAATAAAGAGTTCATTTATGTAAGCTTTATTTTCCAGCTTTTAAGGTTCCTAGATTCTAATAAACTAAGATACATTTGTATAAAAGGGTTATGCAAAAGGAGATATGTATTTTTGGATGAATCTAAAATACTATTCATAGTCATTGAATAGAGCTAGTCACTCTATTCAATAAAGACTGTAGTGTCTAGATTACCTCTATAAGAAAAATGAAAATCTTTTTATAAGGGAATGATCAATCCCAAATCATTGAAGTAGTAGACTTTAAGTAATGACACTATTAAATGAATTGGAATCAAGTGAGATATCAAGTTCAAGTTAATACTATTGCTTTGAACTTGAACTCACAACATTGCATACGTTAGTGGCAGAATCAAAATCTTGATGGATTATGGACTCGCATTAATGACCATTATGATATTTGATAAACTATAGGTATAGCCACTGTGTGACATTGGTCAAGACCCTATATGTTGGTATCATAGTGGGAGTGAACATCCAAGAACATAAATCCAAGAAATAGAGTTTGTAGCATTACATCTCTTCTAGTGATTTCATGGAGACGAGTTACATATTTGAGCCCAGTGAAATGATGAATTAGCTATTATCATTTCTAGATAATTTTATAAAATTTTTAAAAGATTATCTGCTGAAATCTGAGACCAAAGGACAAAATTGGACAAATTAATGCTCAACATTGACTTCTCATAATTTTTGGAATTATCAAGAGTGCAATCATGAGTCTTTAGTGAAATGACTTCATGATTAATAAAATTAGACTATCTTAATGAGATTAAAGTAATTCCAAATTTATCGACTTGAAATTCCTATGTCCAAATAGATTCTCGGCCTAACTTTGGAGAATTCAATCCATATTAAGTTAGAATATATTTAAGATGAAACTAATTGATAGCATTTTAGCTAATGTCTTTATTTAGACAAGAGTTGTCTTAATTCAGACAAAGAGTTATTTTAGGACAAATATTGTCCTAATCATGCTTGAAAATGTGAGAAACATTTTTATCACTAAAGAGACAAAAATAATTCTCACATTAGTTGTCAGATTTAAATAATTGTTATTTTAATTAGACAATAGAATCTTAAGACAAATGTTTGTTTTATCTAAGACAAGTGGTGTCTCAATTAGGACAACCTTTATCTTAGTAGTAAATTTTGATTTAACAACTTTAAATTAATATTTGAATTGTTCAAATATTTAATTTGAAGAAATTGATTAATATAAAATTAAATCCTCATTTAATTAGGAATTTCATATTTTGGCTATCATTTTATTAGGATAAAATTAATTTAATTAATTATGTATCCTAATATTGTTGCAAAATTTGAATTGTTCAAACTTGTAAGACAACCTCCTCCCCATGTGATGGGGAGGTGCACGCCCAAAAGGAGGAGAATTGATTCCCTCCTAGTTATCCTAATTATCCTAATGAATAAAGGAATAGAAATTAAAAAAGTTTTAATTTCTTAGGTAACCTATATTCACTAGGAAACTAATTAAGTCAAGGGAAATTAATTAAATAAATTCTTTATTTGAATTTTATATTCAAGCATGACCAATTAGAAAACCCCACATGTTTTATTTAGGAGTTGAATAAAATATAACTTTATTGATTGAATAATACAATTATTAATTGATAATTCTATTAGATAATTTGATTATCTATTTTCCTTAGTAGGCCTGTGGAATCCCAAAGTTTTAGGGAACGATATTTTTTAATCCAAAGGAATGACCTTGGGTTAGGTTAGTATATATATAACCTAACCCCTTTCCTTGTGGTAGTAACATATAGAGAGAAGACAACTTGAGAGTGCCTCAAGTTTTTGAGAGAAAAGCACTAGAAAAAAAGTGAGTTTTGTTTTGAGTGCCTTCATAGGTTTCTACATGCCATACTTGAAGGAAAAGGGAAGGATTTCTACTTTAATTTGAACGCTATCAATTATTTTTCTTTCATCATTTGTTTTATTCCAATCACTAAGCCTATTTACCATAGGTTTCATGTATTGGTGTTTTCCAAAGAATAGACAGTCAGTACGCTTGGTTGGGAAGTATATTATAAGATTAAAGTAACTACAAGAAGTATGTAAAATTCCTATCTATTTTACTTCTCTTTCTAGCATTGAGTTAGTTGTTTGGTATTTTGTTTCCTCTTGTTTACAAGCTTAAATGTTTTTAAATTTTAAAAATCATGCTTGTACCATAAACACCTAGGATAACAACTAGATCCAATGCTCATCACTCTCAAAATCCACCAAGATATACAAAAATGCTAAGGAAAATCTCACCACTCTTAGAATCCACCAAGAGATACAGAAATTTGAAAGAAAACACCCACAAAGGCTTTTTGATTGACAAACTCCAAAAGTCTCCCTCAATAATCTAAAATTCAGAATAAATAAACTTGGACCAACCCTCCAAGTATAGGAAAAATGATAATAAATGCAAACTACAACTTCCAAAGAGATACATAAATTAAAGATAAAGACAAGCTTAAATTTTACAATTTTCAAAGGGAACACCCACTAAAAATAGCTAATGACCAAATTCATTGTATTTAATTAGCTAAATGGCAGGTTAAATAATTAAACCAAATGATAGGTTGGTCATGAGTGAACTTTTGGGCCATAATTATTTCTTGGACCAGTAAATTGACTTGGGCTGACTTCTCCTTAGCATAATTCACATTGGGCTTATTTGCATCTTCAAGTGGGCTCACATTGGGTCCTCACGTGCATCATTCTCCCTTAGTTGAAAAGGGCTTCTCCTTGAGTCTAGTGGCTTATCAGCATGATATAGAGCTACATATGAAACATTGAAAGTAGCTAAAACTCCATAATCACCAGCAAGCTTCACCTTGTAAGCATTGTCATTAATCTTCCGAACAATTTTGAATGAACCATCAACTTCATAATATACCTCAAGGGGAGTGCCCTTATGCTTTTAATTTTCTTTTCATGAATAAGGGTTTCAAGAGACTCCAAATCAGATGCAATCCCCAAAAATTCTGCTAATCCAAATCCATATTTTGCAAATAATTCCCTATATCTATATGAGACATAAAGTCAGATAATGCATTCATAAAACTATCATCATCATCCTCGAATAGAGCACATTCAGCTTTCCCATGTTCATCTTTTGATATAATATTCTTTACAAAGTAAGAATCTATCTCTGCACCACTCTTAACATACGCAGCACGAGTAGCTAAAACATCTCCTATTTGTTCCTTAAACCTGGCATTGACTAGATGGATTGTTAGCATAATCCAGTCAAAGTCCCCTTACAATTCAATAAAATCAAGATAATGATGCCAATTCCGCAATTTAATGGCATCAGGTTGCCTTTTTCTGACTTTCAACTTATTCAAGCCAATAGATGAATTTGTCTCAATCTCAACAACCATTGTCCTAAGTAATTATTTTTATTAGACTACTTTAAATTAATATTTGAAATGTTCAAATTAATTAATTTAAAGAAGTTGATAAAAAAATTAAATCTCCATTTAATTAGGAATTTCGGCTAACACTTTTATTAGGATAAAATTAAATTAAATTAAGTTAATCTTGATTGCTAGAATTTAAAATATTCAAACTTAATATAAGCATACTAAATCCCCATGAGATGAAGAAGTGGATGGCCAAGTAGGGAGATAATGGTTTGAAATGTCCAAACCTATATATTCCTAATTAACTGAAGTGAATAAAGGTTGGAAATTATAAGAGTTTTAATTTTTCAAGGAAACCTACTTTCACTAGAAGACTAACTTTATCAAAGGGAATTTAATAAAATAAAAATTTTGAATTTTTATTCAAGCATAACCAATTAGAAAGCCCTACATGTTTTATTTAAGTGTTAAATAAAATATGACTTTATTAATTAAATAATATAATTATTAATTGATAAATTAATTAAATAATTTGATTATCTAATTTCCCCATGGTAGGTGTATGGAATCCCAACGTTTTAGGGATAGTTATTTTTGAATTCAAAAGAATGACCTAGGGTTAGGTTAGTATCAATATAACCTAACCCTTCCCTTTGTGGACGTCACATACAGAGAGAAAAATACCTTGAGAGTGTCATAAGTTTTGAGAGAAAAACACAAGAGAAAAAGTGAATCTTTTTAGTGCCGTTGTAGGGGTTTACACACCACACTAAGGAGAAAAAAGGAAGGCTTTCTAGTTTAATTTTGAAAGCTATCAATTATTTTTCCTTTTATCTTTTTGGTTCTATTTCAATCACTAAGCCTATTTACCATAAGTTACGTGGATTGATGCTTCCCAAAGAATAGGCAGTAAATGCGCTTGTTAGGGAAGCAAATTGCAAGATTAAAGTGATTATAAGAGATATGTAAAACTTCTCTCTAATTTACTTCTCTCCTAGCTGTGAGTTTTTTGCTTAGTGCTTTGTTTCTGCCGATTTTCAAGTATGTAATGTTTTAAAAAATTTAAAAATCTTGCTTGTACTCAAAACAATTAAAGGTAACAACTAGATCCAACATTTGATAATACAATAAATATTGTCATCCTTGCATGATATAGAGATCTCACCATTAAGAAAAGATTCAGACTGAAATTCCTTGGTAAAATTGTTCTGGCTTGCCCTGTCCTTTCCCAAGAGGATTACGAACTTTTTGACACTATCATAATACTAGTGTAACTTTTTGGTTGGAAATTTTAGAAGGTATGGCAAAAGTAGTCCTTCCTAAAAAATGAACTAACTCTCTTAAATAATATCTGATTATTAAGTGGGCCTCAAAAGCTGACATACAAAACTACGAAAGTCAACCCACATGTCGACTAAATATGTTGCTGATAGCACAGCTCATTCAAAGACTTGATCAACCTCATCTGTGCTAGATAAGTCTACCATATGGACAACATACTTCCATGAATACCCATAGCGCAAAGGGAATTTACATAAGAAATGGCATAAACTAAGCATATTTTCTCCATGTCATCAAGACACATTCTCTCATCCTTTAAAGTTAATGAAGTCCATTCATCAAAATTTGTTATACCCTCATAAATAAATCCTTGAAGCTCAAGATCATTAAACCCAACTAGAGCAGCTTGAGTAAATAACGAAGGAGGAGACAACTCTACTCCAGAAGAGTGACTGGTAACATATTTCGAAGTGACACTCTCTATACTACCTGCATCCATTTCCTTTTCTTCATAAGGGTAATCATCATAAATAGGTTAAGATATTTCCTCCCAATATTCTTCTCCTATAAAACCAGCCACTTCAGTTTTGATTCCATTAGAACCATCAAATTCTGGAACTTCAATCTTCACCTCCTCTTCATGTGCTCGTTACTGCCTTATTTGCCTTTAGATGTTGCACTTTTCATCTTCTACCTCCATATATGCTTTACGCTGGTTTCTTCTATATTATGGATTATTTTGTTACTGTTCTAATTAGGCTTGCAGCATCTCCACTGTTCTCCTTAGTTCTGCAACCTCCATATCACAATCATTGTCATTTATACCTTGTAAATATGGGATAATAGGATTTCCACACCTTGCCATGATGTAACACAAGAACGTGATGTGCTAACTACAGGGATAACACGAATCCGTGCTCTAATACCAAATGATACCATTTACAAATGAAAACAGTAGATAAAGATACAAGTTCACCACTTTAAACTAGACTTTGGGAAATAAGAACACAAACATAGATTATGCTGGAAAATGGCAATGAACTCAAATAATCAAGAACTTTCTGTAGAGACATCAGAATGGCATGATTCCAAGTCCATGTGAAAGAAGACGTTTTAAAACATGGAAAACACCTATCACAGTCCAAAAAACTCCCACGAAAAGACCTAAAATAGGACATACTAGCCACTCTTAGAATCCACCGAGAGATAAGAAATGCTAAGGAAAAGCTCACCACTCTTAGAATCCACCAAGAGATATAGAACTTTGAAAGAAAATATCCTCAAAGGCTTTCTGATTGACAAAATCCAAAAGCCTCCCTCAGTAATTTAAAATAAATAAACTTGGAACAACCCTACAAGCAGAGGAAAACATGCTAATAAATGCAAACTGTAACTTCCAAAGAGATACATAAATAAAAGGTAAAGACAATTTAAATTTTTATAATTTTCAAATGGATCACTCACTAAAAGTAGCTAATGACTAGATTCATTGTATTTAATTAGCTGGTTGAATAATTAAACCAAATAGTGGGCTAGTTAAGAGTGAATTTTTGGGCCTTAATTATTTCTTGGACCATTCACGTCGGGCTCATTTGCATCTTCAAGTGGGCTTACATTAGGCTCCTCACGTGCATCAATTACTCCATCAAAATATCTATGTGCTTGTTGAAAATTTTGTGACTAAAAGTACCTAAGGTGGAAGGAACTAACCCAAAAGAACTTAAGAAAACTTGGGTACCAAAAGTTGAAATCATTTCTCTTACACGTTTGATTGAGTTGCAGCTTCTGAAAAGGATTTATTGTACCAGACTGATGTGAGCAGCCCAGGAGTAGGTGCACATGAGAAGCATGAAGATTCTTTGAATATCCCAAGTGGTCTAATGACAAGAATGAGAGCAAAGAAGATGAAAGAGGTGTTGCAAGCTTTTGTGCAGCATTTCATTGACTTAGGAATGAGGGAGCATGATAACGCTTATGGTGGACCTTTGGTGGAGTCAAGGGAGGCAACATGTG
>JASKGM010007197.1:0-10262 GCA_034509205.1 Ceratonia siliqua | reverse complement strand
CTTTTCAGTTTTCAAAAGACGTAGAGCCAGTTCGCTTCTCCTTCTTTTGAAGGAAAATACTTCTATAATTTTTTGAGCTGTTTTGTATCTCTTTTTTCTTGAAGGAGAAGTAAAATAAGAAATTGTGATTAAAGTAGAATTCTTATTTTGTAACTTCTCCTTCTAGGAGAAATAAATTCATTTTTTCTAAACTATTTTACCCCTCTGCTAATCATAGTTACATATTTTTTTATTATAATATTGTAGTTAAATTTTATCATAATTATAAATTTAAATTTAATCAAATATTTTTTTAATATAGTTATATTATTTCTGTCATTAAATTATTTTTTATTATGATTATTTTTACATAATTATTATTTTATTTTAAAATTTTTTATTTTTAATTATGTATATATTCATTTTATTATTTTCAAATTAAATATATAATTTTTATCCATTAAAAATTATTAATTTTAAATTCCTTGTGCGTGCTTTTTTTAGTAATTTTATCAACCAAAAGTCATTTTACAGTTTTACAGCTGAATACATTTTCTGATTTAAAAGTCATTATCATTTATTACATCTGAACGCAAAACAACTTCTCGTTCTACTAAAACACATTCTTTTTTCAGAATCAACTTCTTATTCTATAAAAGTCATTCATTTTAAAGAACATCTGAACATGCCCGTATTCTTGTGAGATTCTTGGTGTTTGCTAACCTAGGTTTCACCTTTTTAATTTCTTAATTTTGTTTCTTGTTTTTTAATTTTTTAATTTTAAGAAATAATTTAAAAAAATAAAAAAGAATTTTAGAACACAAATATTCAAAATTTATTTTTAAATTATTTTTTATATATTTTTAAATTATTTCTTAAAATTAAAAATTAAAAAGGGGGCAGATTTCGCTCAGATTACGTTCTAATCATGTTGTTACGTAACATAATTAAAAATATTAAATTGTGATCGTATGTGTCTGCACATTTTTTTACATTTTTTTCTTGAAATGCACATTCCTTTAATAAAAACACATAAAAAAATAGGCCAATTCTATCCTTGTGTGGTTGTAGGATAGATATTTTATTTTTTTAAGTATTTTTTTCTTTTATTTTTTTTATTTTTAATATTAATAAATTATTATATATTATATATTTTTTAAGAATTTTTTTAAAATTTTTTTATATTTTTTTAAAATTTTTATATTTATGTATGAATAGTAGTAACAAAAATTATAGATGAATAGTATAAAAAGATCTAAAAAAATTCAAAAAACATTTAAAAATATCTTAAAAATTTTTCAAAAAATTATATAACTTAGACAATAATTAATTAATGTTAACAAATAAAAAAAATTAAGATAAAAAAACACATAAACTAAAAAATTGGGATGTCGAAGTTATGCTACAGCCCAAAATGGGGCTGTAGCATAGCATACGCCTAAAAAATACCCGATGTAACCAAATCCTTCTCATACCACCGCCCTTTATTTTGAGCTGTAACATAGCATGCGCCTAAAAAATAACCGATGATAACCGAATCCTTCTCATACCACCGCCCCCTAGCAGTAGTCACCTTTATCTAGAACTAACACATTTTTAGGCATTCTGCTTCTAAAAAACTCCCAAGTGTTTTTGTCTGGTGGTTTTGTTACTTGTTAGAAGTCAAGTTAAGGATTACTTTGAAAGCTACTTTTACCTATTCTCCCCCCCCCCCTCCCTCCCTCATAATAGTATCCTTCATCGCCGAATAATATTGGAATGTTTCACTAACTCGTATAGAATATGATATTTTCAAATATATAAAGCATATTTAAACATTTTTATTGAATCCATTAAAAAAAACATTGCTTGTTGAACATTAAGATGCTTCTCAAAGCAGCTTTGATATATAATTACTTAACAAACACCAATTTTTTAGAAGCTTATAATTAAAACTAGTTTTTACAATTAGTTTCTTGCTGTTATTGTAAGGCATGGTATATAAAAAACAGTGATCTGTGATAAATTCAAGAACATTTGTACAGTTAATAGCTTTTGTACCTCTGTGAAGTAACCATAAAAGTAACATGTCTATTATTTGTTAATTTTCATGATGTTATATATATATATAAAGTAAGACCTGATGATATGGTGCTAATATCATATGTGATAGTGAAACTTCCATGTACGTAAGCTCATATCAGTTCCACAAAATAAGTCATTTTTTTGAATTTACATAAGCTCCACATAACAAACTTAATCATTTATTGATATTTTATAAAATCATAATTATTAATTATAGGTTAATATTGAATATTAAAGAATTTAGTAATTTATGAATAATTTGAAAAAATTATTCATTGGGCACCAAATTTTCACATGTTGTTCCATAGGTACCAAATTCTTATTTGGTTCCATGCACTTTTTTCATAACTTTTTTTGTTACCTTTATAAAAAGTGATAATTCAGTTATAAAATAATTATTTGTTTAACTAAATAATTATTTTTTATATAAAGAAAAAGCCGTATATGGCACAATCTAGGAATTTAGTGCCATGGGGCACCGTGTGTGAATTTGGAGCTCAAAGAATTATTTTTTCAAATTTTTAAAATTTCATTTTTATTATTATAATATAAAAGAATTAAATATGTTTTTGTTTCATGATATATTATTTTAAAATAATTCTAATACGCCTAAAAATATATTTAATTTAATTAATTAAAAATTGATTTTTTTATTTTTATTTTTAAGAAGTCCTACGTTCTAGTGATAGTATTTTATTAAAATAGTATATATTCAAATAATTCTTACATTTTTTATCTCTCAATGGGCCCAAGCTTAGAGCCTATATAAATAAATGGTCCTTTTTGGGTAGTTTATTATCAATAAAGATTAAAGATTAAGTTATTCTTATTATCTTTCTGGTGCCCTATAATTTTAGTCTCCTTAAACTTCTTTAAGAGTGTTGTTTGTTAGATAGATCTGGCACGCCTTGCTGATGTCATGCGTTAGTTGTACAAGGAAAAGGTCATGGATGGGGCAATAAATGCCCTATTAGGTCGACCAGGGTCACTATGAGGTGTGTTCTGCAAATTTTAGGCCTTAAATTGCTAATTTTAGCCTAGAATTTAGTCATCTTCCCTCCTTAATCAAATCAAGTGTACACCATGATTTGATCCTGTTCTTGATCCTAGATGCTATAGGATCAATTGCTCTGGAATCTGACTCTAAGGATCAGCTAGAAGGGGGACACTCACCTAGAGCTTCCGCACTCTGAATTTTTATTTTTTGAATTTTTTGTTTTGATTTTTTTTAACATTATTAAATTATTATCTATATTATATAATTTTTTAAGAATTTTTTAAAATATCTTTGATTTTTTTTAATTTTTATATTATTCATCTATAATTTTTTTGATATTATTAATGTATAAATAAAAAAATTTTAAAAAATTCTTAAAAAAATATATGATATAAATAATAATTTATTGATATTAAAAAAAATTAAAATAATAACTACTAAAAATAATTTAAAAAAATTAAATAACTTATCCTACCGCCACAAATAGTGGCGGTAGAATAATGCCGATGTAGATTAACCTCTCTTTACTACTCCTTTGGTACTTGTTTTGTCCCTTTTGATTTTATTTGAGTTATGGCATGTGCCCAAAATTTGAGGAGTTTCGGGATAAGACTTTTGGATTTAAATTGTACTTATGGGTAATCTAGTTATGCCAATGTAGTCTGGTACTATAATAGAATGATTAAAAACCTCCAATGGTATGGTGATAGTGCTTTAGCAAGTTAGGTGAGTGGGACTATGTCTAGTAGTTGTTAGGGAGCGTCTTATTACATGATATAAACTGTCAGTCATGATAAAAATTATCTTGACTTGAAAAATACCTCGTAAGCTCTGTATTCATCTAAAGAAATTGTCAATTTTAATTATGCTTCATCATTTTGAACTGATTTGGAAATTATCCCAAATATTTGTTTCTGAATAAATAAGCTAAATGGTTTAAAAATCACCCTAATGGTAAAATTCTTAAAGCCTTTGTTAGTTAGAGACCAAAGGAATTAACTGTGAACTATTTTTGTTTTGGCATGCATTATATTATATGTGATTGTCAAGAGTTATATATATATATATATATATATATATATATATATATTTTACATTGTGCAGGACAAGACATTCTCTGACCTTTTATATTTCTATTATGTTTGGTATGGTTATTTTCTCAAGGTCATCATGTTATTTTGTTCCTATTTTATCGAATATGTTACATTTTTTCGTTCTAAAAGATAAATTTTAGTTTTGGAACTGAACTGAGTTACTTTTTATCCATAGTATAGTCTATATATCTTTAATATTTTTTATGGTGTCCTAGTTCTTACTAGGCATCTGTTCACTCGTTGAGTCATGTAGATTCACCCCTTGATTTTCTTATGTTTTTAGATTTCAGATTAAGCCCACCACCAGCAGTTACTGTCCTGACTTGCTGTTCGACTGGTAAGGTAATTTTGGAAGCAAGTTTGAATACACTTGAATGTATTCTTGCGATCATTAGGAATTGCATTGGTTAAACTTCAAACAATTTTAAAACATCAAAGTTGAAGTTAGGAGGCATTTAGTAAAGTTATAACTATTAGTTAAAGCACAACTTTTCTACTTAACCATATCAGTATAAGCGTCACGTTTTAAATGTGACTTGGCCCCTACCTGAGCCTTCGTTACAGGACAATTACTACTACACATTGGCCAACAATCTTCCTGTCAGCAATTGATCCCTCTAGGAATTGAGCATGCGAGCTCGGCTCTTATATCAATTGTTGGATCGAGCACTGACCATTAGGCTAAAAGGTATAGCTATCAATTAGGGCATAACTTTTTTTGCTTAATTGTATCAGTCCAAACACCATATTTTGACTATGACTCAACCCTTACCTGAACTTCTGTCATGGGACAATTACTTTAACACCTTGATCAATAGCTAGTACATTAATTATAAATACGATTAAGTTTAGAATATAAATCATTTGAGGAATCCTCCTTTCACAAAATTATCTCTCACAAAACTCAAAAATATTTGTTTTAGCCAATCATTATAATTTATCGAATCTTTCATACATAATCCCACTACATGTTAATGGGCTCAAAAGAACTTTTAGTAAATCTTTTGAAAAATATTTTCGTGAGAGAATCATTCCTCAAACTATTTGATTATTATAATGCATTGCCCAAAGTTGTAGTTAAATGACGAGTAATTTCATATTTATACTCGTTTTTACATCTCCTTTCATAATTAGTATTTGATTATTATATATCATTTAAAGAAATTGTTTATTAATTGTAATCATGGTTAAGTTTTAGATATCAAAATTAAATTTTTATTATTTAAATTATATATTGATGGTCATCACGTTTATTAATAAATTTTTAATAAAAATAATTAATTAAAAAATTATTAGATAATTTAAAAATATCCAGAAAAAAAACAAAGAGATGAAAAGTTTATCTAATAAAGTAATAAATTTTAATTATATAAATGATTGAGTTTAATTAAGAGTGTAAATAAATATTTAAATATAAGGAGAGTTGTTTACAAGTTTTCTTAACCAAAATACCCTTATGAAATATCGTTTTTTACAACCTAATCCTCTTATTTTCTACACAGTTTACAGGCTGTTGTCTACCACAAAATAGAACGTACCCTTTTGTAGGCTGTTGATTAAATTATAATCTTGTTACATAAAAATATCTAAAAGTAACTTTTTTTTCCCCTAACGTTTTGGCTCTGGAAATCAATTTCATGGCAGCAAAAATGATACAGTAAGTAATCATGTTTACATTAAATCGGGAATCTGTTTCCATTATTGTGTTTTATTCTTAGAATCATAGAGTTTTTCTTTTCCTGTTTCTTTTTTTCCTCTTCAAATCTCCTACAGAACAGTTAAGCCATGGTTTCAATGTGGTTGATAGCTTTGATATCCTGCTTTGCGGGTTAATGACAAGGAGCATCCAAAGTACTAAACAAAAGAAGGTTAGGCAACAGTTTAGAGCTTTATTCTGCATTAAACGTCACTGCTTTTTGAAACAAAGGTTATTATTTCTGTACTTACTAGTATTGGTGTGTGTTGTGATTATATTACTTTCAATTGATGTGAACAATGGAAGAAAAATGATCTAATCGAATTATGCCCCATGCAAAAAATTCTTCTTCTGGGAACGAAAAAGTTAACAAATTTTGTTCTTTGTTTGTACTGGCAAAATGGCTATTTTCTTTTATTCTAGCCTTCCATGCTTTTCTTGTATTCGGTGAAACTTAACACCAACGGTTTTACTGCTACTATATTCTCCTTTGGGCAATTCTTGTGATTTGTTTTTTGTTAAATTCGACATGTTTAGATTTATTGAGGCTTCTGTACTCTTTGTGCATTTTTTCATTGCTCTAAGAATCCAATTGCTCTTTCATCATAGTGGCTTCTGTTAAAGTCAAAAAACACAAACGAATTTAGGAGTGTTTGAATGAGCTTATACTTTTTAATAGGTACTTTAAATATAAATGTTAAATTTAAAAAAATAGGTATTTGACATTTGGATATAGTTATGTAAAAATAATTTTACAAAAAAAAAAAACAGATGTATTATGTTTAGAAGCAAAAATATAAAAGTAATTTTGTGTAAGTAAAATTATTGAAAATGACATATAGAAATATTTTTTAAAGAATTTATAAAATATTTTAAGAGTATATTTGTCTAAAAAATTTTATATTCCGTTCATTGGAACATGCTTTTTTCAGAAGTTAAGATTTTTGATTTTTGAAAAAAATAAGTAAAAGTAATTTAAAAAAAAAAAAACAACCTCTCCGAATAATTTGCCTAACCAAACGCCTAAACAGCTACTTCTGTTTTTTTTTAAAAAGCAACTTTTTCGTTGTCCCAAACACGCTAAACCTATAATTGTAGTATGTAATGACTTTTATATAATTTCCTTATTTTGTCTATTTTGTACTTCTATAGAATCCATATCCGCAAAAATGATTTCTCTTCACCTCTTGTTACTTTTATTATTTAGAAGTTCTTGTTTACAATCCCGTGAATATTTAATTTATCATTATTTCAAATTTTATATTTTTTTTCCTCTCTCCTTTAACTCTTGTGAATTGGGAAAACTAGGTTACCTCAACTCCACCACATGATGATCGCCCAATTGAGACTGTTGAGACATCTGGAGATGGTGATGTTAACATTGAATTTTGATGAGGAAACAAAAATATAAAAGACAAAAGAAAAGTCAACTACCTTATTTGTTTGTATTCTTACTTAGGTGAAAGAAAAATAGTGAAGGTTGAAGATAAAAATAATAAATACACATAAAGCACATAGGGACCACAACAAGACAAGGCCATGTGACCAAGTCACAATGCAAACCAACTGCAAAGCAATGAGCAAATGAGAAGACCAAGACATATTAAATGAATTTTAAGACACACCTGGAGCAATATCAGCCAAGCGATTAAACTCATTCAAAAGAGGAAGACTTATCAAAAGAGGAAAATATGGAGCACTTGGTCAAAGCTACAGAGAAACAATAGAAAGAAAACTTTGCAAAGGAGCATTCTATGCCAGAACTCAAGAGAAACAAAACCGGTTAAGGAAAGAATCAAGAAAGAAGATTGCTGAATATATGGAAGAAGAAAGCAACGAGAAAAGATATCATCAAGATTAAATATGTGATGAAGGATCAAAAAGGAAGGAAGATCAATATGAAAGAGATAAAGTTCAAATCTTTTCTACCTCAAAAATAGATTTTAAAGTTACAAAATTTTATGGAAGAGCCTAAAATCCCAATACTAAAGGGGTCATATCAATATTACAACGGCTACTTTATGAAGAGTATAAAAAGCGAAGTAGAAGAATAAGAAAATCATTGAAGCTGTGCAAATTCCTTGTGAGAAAATATTTCAACTAAGCTCACTTGGTCTTTTATTTCTAGTGAGTCATTGTAAGAGGAAAAAAAAAAGCCAAAGAGTTGTGATCACAAAAGGCGTTATTTATTTACTCTAAGGGGGCGTTTGATATAAGGAAAATTTTTTTCTTCTAGGAAACATAATTCCTGAGAGTCATGATTCATAGGAATCTTGTTCCTAGAAATGTAAAAATTGTGTTTGGTTGGTTTCTTAGATTCTTGGGAATGATAGATATTTTCGCATTTGGTTTAGAAACTATTTTACTGGGAATTTATGTAATTTTTACAAATATACCCCTATATATAAATTATAAGAAATTTATATTTTAAAGAAAAAAAGAGGTTGATAGTTGGGGTTTGGAGCTAGGGGCTTGGAGGTTTGGAGTTTGGAATTTGGAGTTTGGAGTTTTGGGTTTGGGGTTTATGCATTGGGGTTGGGGATTTGAGGTTTGGAGTTTGGGAGTTTGGGTCTTAAGATTTAGGGTTTGGGTGTTTGGGGTTTGGGGATTTAGGGTTTAGAGTTTCAAAATTTGTGGTTTAGGGTTTGGAGTACTTGTGGTATGATGGTTTATGAGGAAGGGTAAAATGGTCATTTACATCCCCCAAAATTTTTTCATGAGACGAGAATTTAATAATACCAACCCTCTACATGAGAAAATTTTTGTGGGAAGCTTGTTTAAAAAGTGTTCCCAGGAATCTTAATTGCCTGAGAAAATTTTTTAAATCCTTGTACTAAACGTCAGAAACTAAGATTTCCGACTAGTGATTTCCAGGAAAATTAAAAGAATCTTGGTACCAAATGCCCCCTAAAAGAGAGTTACTTCTTTTCATCTCATATTCTGATTGTTATAAATGATGGTGCGCTTAAAAATTATTATGTTTGTGGTTAGAAGTCAAAACTATTTATTACTAGTGAACAAGTAAAATTAGGGTTATAAGGATTGATTAATTAGTGATAAAAAATTTTCTGGGAGACAATGAGACTGAACGTGGATCTCACGTTGTGGTTGAATTAAGATAATTGATGTGTTTCTTTCCAATCCCTTACTTTTCTTTAAGCTTAAAATTTTAATATGAAACAAATTGGTTTTGAGGTATTTCGAAAGTTTTAAGAGTCATATCTTAATAATTTTTATTTAAAAAATTTCTAAAAAATTAAAAAAAAAACTTGCTTTTATTTATGTTGTATCAATTTACCGTTCTCCTCTTAATACTATTTAACTTTTAAGAGAAAGTATCCTTGACGCCCATAAGAAAAATGATATTTTTAGGCCATCCATGCTTGATTTAAAAAGTGGCCATTGTGATCGTTGGCATGAGGAAGAGAGAAACACTAATTCCATACATCAGGATTGGCGAGAGATCAAGACAAATATCTTGGTGATGCTCAGATGGTGAATAGGATGGACTGAAAATTTGTAGAAAAATAATGGAACAATGTTTATCTTTTAAATAAGAGGTTTTTTTTTTTTGAGTTTTGTACGTGGTACTCTCACCCAGCATTGGCAACTTAACAACTCTCCATACTTAACCCAGCTGTGGTTGAAGAAAGCATGATATACAATTAATTAGCAAGGTTATGCAATATAATAATATATCATAACCAATTCCCAGTGAGTTTGGCAGGCTCAAAAAGCTTGAAGCTCTTGATCTTTCTGATTCTTTTTTTTACTGGTCAGCTTGATAATTTGTCCCAAATAAAGAGCCTCCATTATTTGTAAGTTGAAGAATGCTATGCATTCATATATAAGCACCTTATAGAAGATTTTTGGGCCAAATTTGTCCATTGAGAGGGGAAAATAGTCATGTAGTGTTATATAATCTCCTCCCAGCCAATATCTGACAATTTGAATTCGCATTGCAATTAGACGCATAAATAATAACAGCCTCTCTGGAGTAATTTCATCCTCTTAGGCCAACACCACCAAGCTTTCCTTCGTGTAGTCTCTCCACGCTTCCTCCAATTTCCCTAAAACTAGTCAATATTTTCAAGTAAACTGCACTTCGTAGAGCCGTTTGTTTGAGCTTTTTTTGCCCAGAAGCTACTCTTTTATTTAATTTTTTTAAAAATTTAAGGTACGTTTATATGAATTTTCAAAAACAACATCATTTTTAAAAGAATAGGTTTGGTTGTTTTTTTCAGAAGTAAATTTTTTTTGAAAAGATACCTAAATAAAAAAAAATTTAGACAAAATTATTCCTGTTCAAATTTTAAAATTTTCATTTACTTAGAATTTCTTATTATTTTAAATTTAGTTAAAAAATTCTAAAATTAATAAATTAAATAAATAATATATATTAGAAATTTAAATTTAAATTAAATAATTTTTT
>JASKGM010007195.1:0-10262 GCA_034509205.1 Ceratonia siliqua | reverse complement strand
TTGAAGAGCTTTTCTATGCACCTTGGAACTTATGATCAACGATAGCAGTGAGATTTTGGCATTAGTCTTTCATAACTACTCGACGATGTCATATTAACTCTGCTTCATATTTTCAGAAACTCCTCTTCCTGGGTCAAGTTTTCATTATTGGCAACTTCCATGGCCTTTCCCTTCCCTTTCTTTTGTTGCTTTGTAATTTCGGGAGCATACACTTTCCACTCCGAGTGACATTCCCAATAGCCATATTATCAATATTATCGTCTATTTCTTCCACTTATTCGATTTGTGGCTCAGCTATTTCCTTATGATTAAGTAAAGTAACAGTCGGTGTGTAGACCCATATCACCGACTTATCACTTTCATAGGGGAAAGGTTTGATGACGTTTATTACAAGAATAGGTGCTTACACGACATTTGTTGATGATCCCAGCCTCACATTAAAGGTCATGGGTTTGGGTAAAAATTTCCCTTCCCCCATCACATTAATTTCAATATAATGGGTTCCTCCTGTGCATTGGATAACTCCCAAAGCTATCAATCTCTGTAGATCTCTTTCAAATGCCTTGTATTACTCTATATCATGCCCCTCAGTTTGTTGATGGTATTCACATGTTGCTTGCTTGTTATTGCATTCTTCTTCTTCAATATTCGTTGTACTTCCTCTAATTTTATACCCAACTGCACTCAATCCTTGGAAAATGTTCTCTCGAGGTGTGACAATACTTCTCAAGCCCTTCCTATCGATTTCTTCTTCCAGAATGACATTGACCTGACCACCTCCATTGTGATTGTGTAAAGGGTTAGCCTTAATGTTCGGACCACCTTGGTTGAGTTTGATAGCCCCATGTTTGTATAGCCTGGCTACTTGTGCTCGAAAGCTTAGGCAAGTCTCGATGCTATGTCCAATAGTGTCATAGTGGTACAAGCACTTCTCGTTGGGGTTGTACCATACTAGATAGGGAGGTTGTACTAGATTATAAGGCACCAGGCTTAGGAAAAGTCCATCATACAATTGCTTATATAGCTCAGTATTTGACATTTGGAAATCCGGGAACGAATCTCTATCCCTGAGTTGTCTGTTCTTTCGCTGGTTGTTATTTTGGTTTATACCTTACTATGGTATTGTGGGTTGGGCATCGTTTTGGGAGTTTGATTGTTGTTAACCTGAAAATCGGCATTCCTATTTTGGTAATAGAGCTTGGGGTTGGACTGATTGTAATTTTATTGCGCTTACACATACCCCACCTTTGGTTACTTCTTCTTTTGCTGGAAGTTCTTCTTTTAACCTATCCCAGCAACTTCATTTCCTCCCATCGGTGTATTATAGGCCTTTGACTAATTATGTAAGTTAGATCGAGATTTGAACAATGTGAGGGATGAACTTGAGGTGGTTCGACAACCACAACAATTTTGTAACACAAATACAAGGCACGGGGCATAAGCCCACCTAACTAATGATATCACATGATTGGTACATGATCTTTCACTTACATAATGGGCTTCAAATATTATATATTTAAGCTTATGTACTTGGCCCATAAGTCTCTAAAAGGTTAACCAACTTGACCAGCCCTTGTCTTCACATGTTGTCTTCCTTGACTCCTGTGAAGGTCCACCATAAGCCTTATCATGCTCCTCCATTCCCAAGTTAATGAAACGCTGCACAAAAGCTTGCAACAACTCTTTCATCTTCGTTGCTCTCATTCTTATCATTAGAGGAATCTTCAAAGAATCTCCATGCTTCTCACGTGCTCCTGGGCTGCTCACATCATCTCCCCCCTCCTAAAAAGGATTTGTCCTTGAATCTGCATCCATGTTAAAGGGAGAAAGATCAGAGACATTAAATGTTCCAAAATCATTATACTCACCTAAAAGATCAATTTTATAAGCATTGTCATTGATCAATTTGATTTCTTTTGATTCAAAAACCGTTCCTTGTGCAAATGCACCAAAACTCAGTCTCCAGGCTCGAATGTGACTTTCCTACGCCCCTTATTAGCTTGGCGTGCATAAGGCTCAGTCTTCCTCTCTAAGTGTTGCTTTGCTTTCTCATGTATAGTCTTAACCAGATTCGCCCTTACCTGTCCATCTAAGTTAGTAATTTCATGCAAAGGTAAAGGCAACAAATCCAATGGAGTAAGTGTATTAAAACGATACACAATCTCAAATGATGAAAAACTAGTAGAAGAATGCAAACTATGGTTATATGCAAATTCAATCAATGGTAAACAATCTTCCTAATTTTTCAAGTTCTTTCCAACAATAGCACGCAAAAGTGATCTTAAAGTTTTATTAACTACTTTAGATTGTCCATCAGTTTGTGGATAACATGTAGTAGAAAACAACAATTTAGTTCCTAACTTATTCCACAAAACACGCCAAAAGTGGCTTAAAAACTTCACATCACTATCAGAAATAATGGTTTTAAGAATCACATGCAAATGCACAACATCCCTAAAGAATAAGCCATCTATATTTGTTGCATTATCTGTTTTATGACATGCAATGAAATGTGCCATTTTACTTAATCTGTCAACTACAACAAATATACTGTCTCTTCCCCTCTTAGTCCTAGGTAAACCCAACACAAAGTCCATAGAAATATCAACCCAAGGCTCAGTAAGAATAGGTAAAGGCGTAAAAAGACCATGAGGTAAGACCTTAGACTTAGCCTATTTAAATGCAATACATTTAGCACACACTCTTTCAACATCCCTACGCATATTAGGCCAATAAAAGTGCTCATGTAACATATCTAAAGTCTTTGCAACCCCAAAATGTGGCATTAATCCCCCATAATGAGCTTTACGCAAAGGCAATTCTCTCAAAGAGCATACAGCTACACATAATTTGTCATCTCTAACCAAGAACCCATCATGCCTATAAAACTTTTGAAAAGCAACATGCTTACAAGCTTCATATACATTAGCAAAGTCAATATCAGTAGCATACATCTATTTAATTTGTTCAATGCCCATTAACTTAGAACTAAGAATAGAGATTAAGGCATACATCCTTGAAAGTGCATCCGCCACTATGTTTTCCTTACCTTGCTTATACCGTATCACATAGGGGAACGTCTCAATAAACTCTACCCATGTGCCATGCTTTGATTTTATTTGCCTTGTCCCTTCAAATGCTTCTAAGACTCATGATCAATATGGATCATGAATTCTTTTAGCAAGAGATAGTGTTGCCACACGTCTAAAGTTCTAACCAAAACATACAATTCCTTATCATAAGTGGAGTAATTCAATTGTGTCCAATTAAGCTTCTCACTGAAATATGCAATAGGGTGACCTTCTTGTATTAGAACAGCACATATGCCAACACCTGAGGCATCACATTCAAGCTCAAAAGTTTTGTTAAAGTTCAGAAGAGATAAAATGGGTGCAGAACATAATTTTTGCTTAAGCAAATTAAATGCCCTTTCCTGAGATTCAGTCCACTGAAAATGCACATCTTTCTTAACAAGTTTATTCAATGGTGCAGCTATGGTACTGAAATCTTTGACAAACCTCCAATAAAAACTAGCCAAACCATGAAAACTCTGAACCTCACTAACTGACTTAGGCGTTGGCCAATCTTTAATAGCTTTCACTTTCTCCTCATCTACCTCAATGCCCTTTGCACTAACAACAAAGCCTAAAAACACAAGCTTGTTACTACAAAAAGTGCACTTTTTAAGGTTGGCATACAATATTTCCTTTCTTAACACCTCAAGAACAGCCTTAATATGATCTACATGCTTGTCTATTGTCGTGCTGTAAATGAGTATGTCATCAAAATAAACAACGACAAACTTACCAAGATATTCACGCAAAACATTGTTCATAAGTCTCATGAAAGTACTAGGTGCATTAGATAAACCAAAAGGCATAACTAACTATTCATACAAGCCATATTTTGTTTTGAAAGCAGTTTTCCATTCATCACCAGATTTCATTCAAATTTGATGATAACCACTTTTAAGATCAATCTTGGTAAAGAAATAAGCACCACTCAATTCATCAAGCATATCATCAAGTCTAGGTATGAGATGTCTATACTTTATAGTGATTTTGTTGACTGCACGACAATCTACACACATCCTCCATGACCCGTCCTTCTTAGGCACCAAAAGCATCGGAACGGCACAAGGACTAAGACTCTCTCTGACATGTCCTTTGTCCAACAGCTCATCCACTTGCCTTTGAAGCTCCTTAGTCTCCTCAGGATTATTTCTATATACTGGTTGGTTTGGAATTTGTGCTCCAGGAACAAAGTTGAGTAGGTGCTCAATTCCCCTCAATCGTGGTAGTCCTTTAGGTATATCTTCAAGAAATACATCCTCAGATTTCTACAATAGAGAATCAACACCACTAGGAAAAGAAGAGTTAGGGTTATCAGTACACAAGAAGTTCTCCTTGTACCTAAGTACAATTAAACTCCGTTATGCATGAAAAACTCTCTTCAACTCTTTCTCTTGCATAAAAGCTCTATTTCTTCTTTTTTTTCTTCTCATATCCTTCACTTTTCTCTCCTATGCATCCCACTTTCTTTTTTCCACCTGCACAATCACTCACCAATGGGCCTTTAGAATCTTTCTTTTCTCTCGTGGCCTCGTGTCCCTTATTTTCTTTACTTGGTTTAGCCTCACTCCCTGATTGCCCCTCCATTGATTTCCTAATCTTAATCTGGTCTTCATAGACTTCGCTAGGTGATAAAAGAGCTAGGATGTGGTTTTGACCATTCAAACTAAAAGAATATCGGTTCTTGTATCCATCATATACCACACGCCTATCAAATTTCCAAGGCCTTCTAAGTAAGACATGACCAGCATGCATTGGAACAACATCACACAAGACATCATCCTTATATCTACCAATCAAAACAGATACTACAGCTTGCTTAGTGAACGAATCTCTCCACACTCATGCAACCATTGTAACTTATAGGGAGTAGGATGTTTAATACAATTTAAGCCCAATTTGTCAACTAGTGTGGTACTAGCTACATTGATGCAACGTCCCCCATCAATAATTAAGCTACATACCTTCCCCTTAATTAGACACCAACTATGGAATATGTTTTCCCTTTGGTTACAACTGTCATTCTGAACTTGCACACTTAATGCCTTCCTAATTACTAAAGACTCCCTTTGGGCAGCATACTCAATCTCAACATCACTACAATCCTCTAAGGGTGGCATTTCATCACTATCACTTTTAGATTCACTTTCAGATTCAATAACGCCATTATCTCTTAATAGCAAAATCTTTTTATTAGGACATTGTGATGCAATGTGCCCCACACCCAAACATCTAAAGCACTTAATACTCTATGCTTATTATTAGAGGAAGAAAGGGTAGTAATATTACCTTTAAAATCAGATTTGGTACCCTTGTCTATAGGTGTGTTCTTTACATTATTATGCTTCTCCTTGCCTCTGTCATACTTCTTAGACCATTTGGAACTCCAATCTGAAGTGACACCTGAATATGTCTTTACTGTCCCCTTACTTCTTAATTGTCTTTCCACCTTCATTGCCATGTTTACTATGTCCTCCATCTCGACATAATATTGCAATTCCACCACATTGGCAATCTCTCTATTCAACCCACTAAGAAATTGAGCCATGGTTGCTTCTGGATCCTCCTCTATGTTGGCTCTTATCATGGCCATCTCTATCTCCTTGTGGTAATCCTTTACTGTTAAGGACCCTTTAGTGAGTCTTTGAAGTTTTTGGTGTAGCTCCCTATAGTCGTAGGATGGCACAAATCGTTTCCTCATAATGGCTTTCATTCCTGCCCAAGTTGTGATGGGTCGTTCTCCGTTCCTCCTCCTACTTAGGATGACTTGATCCCACTAAACCAAAGCATAATCCGTGAATTCAACAGTAGCTAACTTGACATTCTTCTCCTCAGAGTAGTTATGACAATCAAAGATCAATCCCACATTTCTCTCTCACTCCAAATATGCTTCAGCATCGTTTCTTCCTTTGAAGAGTGGTATCTTCATTTTAATTGAATTAATGTTACTATCTCGTCTATCCTCCTTTCTTGCCCTTCTTCATTCTGAAAAATCCCCCTCTGATTCATCACCAAGTGTCTCATCTTGTGTTTATGCCAAGGTCCCCCGCACCTTGTAATTGTGTTACAAAATTGTTGTGGTTGTCGAACCACCTCAAGTTCATCCTTCACATTGTTCAAATCTTGATCTAACCTAACAAACTGCATTTGCATCGCCTTGAGCATAAACGCTATCTCCTTCATAGTCATATTACAGTCGTTACCTCTATTACCTCCCTCAACCGATATTGTGGATAATTTGCTACACGCAAAGAGTTAGTAAAGAAAATAAGTCCTCACCAACACTTCCTTACGTGTTTACCCTCAAACAAATGTAGTTTCCCTCGTGTTTCACTCAAACAGTAGGCTTTTACCCTCTTGTAATCTCACCCACTCTTGCCTCTTACCTTTCTTAATCCTTAGTTTTAGTTCTTTATGAAACTTCACAAACAAAATCAAGGAAATTTTGGAGAGTTTGACGTGCAAGGAAAGAAAATTGCAGAAGGAAATAAAGAGACTAGAAAACAGGAAAAAAAAAAAGTGACTCAAAAGAAATTTGAAGACAAAGACAAGAAAATTTGAAATAGCAAAATAAAGAAAATAATTTGAACCAATAAGACCTTTCAATGAACCAACACAATGTCTCACTTTAACCAACACAATTCTTTAATAAGAATAACACAACTTTCCAATATGAAGCAACACAATTTTTTTTTATACCAACCAGTAGAAAAAGGAACTAACACAACAAGTAGAACTGACTTGGCACATAAAGTGTAGAAGTCGGATGAACAGTATGACAGATGAACAGTACGACCATCTTTTTTTTTTATGCAAGACCAGATCCGATTTTAAGGAAATTCTAACAACAATAAACTTAAAACAATGTAAAGATAGGTGTTTGATTACCTAGATCAGCTTTGATACCAAATGATGTGGAACCCAAACAATCGATACTTAAACCCCTCACATAATTGATAAAGAAGCCTAATCAAGAAACCAAACCAAGTTTGCAATCTGACCCCCAATTGACCCACACTATTAAGAACCAAGATTATATGCAGAACCAAGAAAAGAATACGCCACAAGCACACACACACTTGATAAGTAATCTTGTTCGTGGAGTAACACAAAGAAGAGAAGAATCTCCCTTTGCAACAGCACTATGGCCAAAATCCCAATGTATATCAAATCTATTTTTACATGCTTAGAAGAAGTTTTTTTATAGCCTCCTAAAAGGCTAACCTAATCCTTAAGAGAAAAGGATAAATGTTGGGCTAAGTCCAAACACATGTGACTAATTAATAAGCTCACCTAACACATAAGTGTCACCTCACTAATGATATCACATGATTGGCACATGATCTTTTACTTATATAATGGGCTTCTAATAGTACATATTTAAGCTTGTGTACTCAACCCATAAGTCTCCAAAAGGTTAACCAACTTGACTAGCCTCTTGTCTTCACATGTTGTCTCCCTTGACTCCACCGAAGGTTCACCATAAGCCTTATCATGCTCCTCTATTCCCAAGTTAATGAAACGATGCACAAAAGCTTGCAACAACTCTTTCATCTTCTTTGCTCTCATTCTTGTCATTAGACTACTTAGAATTCTCAAAGAATCTCTATGCTTCTCACGTGCTCTTAGGCTCCTCACATCACCTTAACCAGCACTTCAATTCACTCCCCTGCCCTTATAAAGTCAGAGAAGTCATTGTAGGCACTTCCTGCCATTAACTCGATGTACGGGGCTCCCAGTGTTTTATGAAATGAGAGCAAGTTTCCATATTTGTCATCAGGGGTTGGACCTCAGCTGCCAATGCTCGCCACCTTTAGGCATACTCCTTAAACGTTTCTTTGTCCTTCTTCTACATAACCTGCAGCTGCTCCATGGTTGGTGCAGTGTCTAAATTGAGGCGGTAATGTCTCAAGAAGGCATTGGCTAAATCTTCCCATCGGTTAATCCTGAAGTAATCTAACAGCATATACCATTGGAATGCTGCCCTGGCAAGACTTTTGTGGAAGAAATTCAATAGCAACTTCTCATCATCGCCTGCTACGGCCATCTCCGTGTAGTAGGACCTCAGATGGAATTTAGGGTTAGTGGTTCCATCGTACTTTACGAACTCCGAGACTTTGAAATCTTTAGGGACGTTCATCGAGGGAGTCAACCTTAATTCCCTCACGCTAACCACTCCTAATGAGCCCTGTCCCTACATCACCCTCATCTTCTCTTCTAACATGAAGACTTGGTTTAGGACCTTCTTCTCTTGTGCCAACTCATCTGTTCTTATGGGTGGCATGAGCCGTGTTTGGACGTAATTGTATCTCTCGGGTGGTCCATTCACATCATTTCCTTCCTCACCCGGAGGACTAACACCCATTAGTGGCTGGGGAGGCATTACGTTAGCCATCATAGGCACTCCAAAATTTTGGCCAAAATGAAATACCTCCTAAGGTGGTTGAACTGCGCTCCTTTCCCTCACATTGTTTTCCATGAGATCCATGAGTTTTGCTATCTGATCTTGGGTTTGATCCATCCTGTCCTGTAACCTCTATATCTTCTCGGTGTAGGACTGTTCTAAGGCCATGGCATATGATCTTGCGAAGATTCTTCAAGTGGTGTGGGAATGCTTAGTCTGACCCTTTCTTGATGGTGTAATGATGTGATCTTATTAATCTTTTTCACTCTTCTCTCCCTAAAGATAAATGAATTATTAGTTTGGTTTAAAATAGTCATTAGTTATAGAGTTAGTGTCATTATTTTATTATTAATTTTTTTAATTGGCATTAGAGATTTTATTTCTTCCTATATTCTCATTGAGGGGACAATACCCCACAAAATAAAATATAGTTGGCAATATCTTATGGAGTTTTGACAATTCATCACATAAACATTTATATTTTAAGAAATCGCATACACACTAGTCAGTTCATTTAATGGAAAACGTATCCCCAAATTTTTCTTGAGAGTATAATAGCCCACAACCCAAACCTGGTTGGTAATAGCTCATGGGGATGCATGCATCCATTCACGAGCATCATCCCGTCGAATGACATAAACTAGGAGATTATTGGCGTAAGGCTTACGTTTCACTTGAGGGTACAATACCATATGAATAAAGCATGGTTGATAATATTCTAAAGAGAAATTATCATAATGAATTAGAATGATATTATTAAATGAATTAGAATAAAGTGAGATATCAAGTTCAAGTAAATACTATTGCTTTGAACTTGAACTCATACACACATTGCATCTGCTAGTGGTAAAACTGAAATCCTGATGGATTATGAACTTGTGTTCATGACCATTATGATTTTTGATATACTATGGGCACGACCATTGTGTGACATTGATCAAAATTCTGTATGTTTGGATTATAGTGAGAGTGAACATCCAGGATCATAAACCCAAGAAATGGAGTCCGAAGCATTACATCACTTCTGGTGATTTTAGGAAGACAAGTGACATATCTAGGCCTAGTGAAATGATGAATTAGCTATTCATCATTTCAAGATAATTTTAGAAAAGTTCTACGAGATTATATGATCACTTATTGAGTGAAATTTGAGATTGGGAAACAAAATTGACATAAGAGGTGAAACGGTAATTTTACCTTGTGTCAATGGATGGTTAAAATGGTTCATAAATACTAGGTTTGTAAATTGGACAAATCAATGTTCAACATTGACTTCTCGTTATTTTAGGAATTATTAATAATGCAATCACGAGTCTTTAGTGAAATGACTTTATGATTAATAAAATTGGATTATCTTAATAAGATTAAAATAATTCCAAATTTATTGGAGCTTGAAATTCTTATGTCCAAACGGATTCACCATTTAGCTTTGAAGAATTCAATCCACATTAAGTTGGAATAAATTTGAGATGAAGTTAATTCGTAGTATTTTAGCTAATGTCTTAATTCAGACAATATTTGTATTAATTTAAACAAAAAGTTATTTTAGGAATATTTTCCTAAGCATGCTTGAAAATGTGAAAATTATTTTTGTCTCTTTATAATTCTCACATTACTTGTATAATTTAAACAAGCATTGTTTTAATTAGACAATAGAATTTTAAGATAAATATTTGTCTTAATGAAGAAAAGTATTGTTTTAATTTGGATAACTTTTATCTTAATAATTATTTTTTAGTTTAATTAATTTAAATTAGCAATTAAATTGTTCAAATATTTAATTTAAA
>JASKGM010007193.1:0-41961 GCA_034509205.1 Ceratonia siliqua | reverse complement strand
CCCCCCCCCCCCCCCCCCCCCCCCCCCCCCCCCCCCCCCCCCCCCCCCCCCCCCCCCCCCCCCCCCCCCCCCCAACTTGGCTTTACAAACCATTACATGCTCAAATTCTTTACTGCTATATTTTTAAAATGCAAGGCTACATAAATGAGAAGGCATACTGATCCTAATCTGAATAGAATCATAAAATTCATTAAAATTAGACATATGGTCCAACTTAACTGAATGAAAGACAATACTACAGTTATAATTACTGGTCTTAAGAAATTCCAGTAGTGGACCATGATTATGGCTTATTGCTGCTATATGAGTACCAAAATACTACAGCTCAAGTTAGCTAAATATTAATTTGGCTATGGAGCTAATACCTATCAATAGCTCTTTTCTTTAACCATAACAACTAACATGTTGGAAAAGCTCTGGGCTTCCAAACATAATGAAAATTCTCAAATCACCCCATGCCCGTGACTGCTGTATCACCAAGATTTGAATCCACTTTGTTCTATTAATGTCTTCTTTGTTTTTATATAAAAAAAATAAAGAGGCTTCTTTGTTGTGTGTGTGTGTGTATCCTTTATTAGAGAGGCACTTAGCTGTATTCTTATCGAAGAGGTATGAATTCACCTTGTTTAAATTAACGTCTTCTTTGCTCTTATCAGAAAAATAAAGGCTTCTTTGTTTTTTGTATGTGTATACGAGTAATGCTACCCACACAACAACAATATCCATACAACTTACACAATATCTTTTTCCAATCATTCATCATTACTCATCTTCTCTCACTTACCTCATTCCACTACTTGATGAGTAGTTGAGAATTTTTTTTGAGTTATAAAACACTATTGTTGCAAAGGTAGACTTCCTGGTGTGTAAACATATGCATATTAATAGGTTGTGTAAACTGCATGTTGTACTGGTTGAACTAAAATTTGTTGACAGAAGCATTTGCAATCAGAACTTATTGTACTGAATATTTTACGTTATCTGTTTATATTTTCTTAATATTTTTTGGATGTCACATTCATACAGTCCATCTGAATTTAGATATTGCAATTGTAGCTGTTAGAAGTATGATAGTTAGAGTTAAAAATACGTGTGTTATAACTAGTGAATTTGGCTTGTACTAGTTATAATATTCTTATGTGACTTAGTTTTAATTATAAATAGACACACAAAGCTTTAGGTTATATTCACAATCCAGGATGACACAAAGATTTAGGATGTATTCACAATCTAGGACGACTAAGCTGATTTTTAACAACACATCTTGCAAATTTAGGGTATATGTAGTATGTATATGCTTTCTGACAAGAACAATAGCATTTACTGGGTTGCATTTACCATCTCTGCTGATTTCAACTGGAGGCCTATTCAGTTCGTCGTCTATGATTTTATAATTTATACAGCTTGGGTGGTAATGTTCACAAGGGAAATGCACATATAAACCTAAATATCTGAACTCTGAACCTGCCCCTTTGGTCCCTTGGGTTTTCTTCAAACGCCATATTTGTTATCAAAGCCGCTTATATGTGGGGAAAAGCGAAAGCTGTAAATGGAATATATATATCCTCCCTCGTAGAAGAAGAGGTTTGGTATAATTTGGGCTATAATAAATGATTATATATTTATTTATACATACCATTAAAATGGGATAGTGGGTGTTCATAAGAGATCCGGATCCTTGAAGTTCGAGAGAACTTTTAGGGGATAAATTTTGAATCGAGACAGACACGAGAATTTATGGGATAGATTCCACAGAGACCTCACTTATTCTCTCTCCTATGTCTCTCTTATGTCTATCTCTATGAAATTTATCCCTTAAAGTTCTCTTAAACTTTGGGGAATTTAGATCCTGTTCCTGAGGGAAAATTTGAGGCTATGAGAAGTTTTCTTATGCACATATTCGCTATAGTCTTGGGGCTCCTTTTGCCAATGATAGTTATTTCCAAAATTTTTCTTTCATTATTTACGGTAATAATTTTGCCCAAGTGTTTTTGTATATTGGAAATGCGAGTGGAAAGTACAACTTGGGTCTATCTGAATCTCTTGCGTATCGTCCTTTTTCTTGTTTTTTAATGTTCGATTTTATTTCACTTGTTTTTAATGAACTACAGTTGACCCGTTGGATTTGGGGTCAGGGGACATCTTGTGTCTCCCTCTTGTCCCCACCGTAGCAAGAAAAAGGGGAACAAGTGCAAGAGCAAAGGGGAGGTGGCGCAACGAATGAGGATTACCAACTAAGGTGTGGATTATATTGTGATTATGCACTAAGTGAGCTTTTTAATATTATTCCCAATAGTTGGAGACCCTGACGTGTGGGTGAGCCGTGCTATTACTTTGTATCAGCAGACTTTTTGTGCATTATTATGATAATACTAACTTTCTGGACATCCCTTTGCAGCTGCTTTTGCCTTTTCTAATTGTCATTTGGGATCCTCATTTAAATAATGTAATTTGGACCTCCTTCTTGCAGTGTACCTTTATGAATTGCTGGAGTCTGGGGCTTCTGGCGTGTTTTTATCTCTTAACTCCTTTTCAACAAAAATGATGAAATTTGCATTCCAGTACATTCAATAATAATATGTATACAGATATCAAATATGAAATATTAGTCATTAAAATCACACTTACATTTTTGGATGCGGTTTCTTTTCTAGCTATGTGAAGATTGAACAATCATAACAAACGGGATTGAATTTCAAGTATCTTGCTCTGTGGCCTATAGGGGATTTCTTTTTCTTGGGTAAGCAGGATTGTCCTCGGAATTTGCTTATATTTTATGATGCAATAACCGCCTGAGTAGCTTTGCTTGTCCTATTTGTATCCCAAGCTTTCATTGTGATCATTATTGTGGCTGAGCCCCTGCCCATTCACTGTAACTCAGTGAATTGTGGTTAAGCACTAGTTTACTGTGAACTTCTATCACTGCAGCATATTTCAATGTGTACGTGAAATCTTAGCCACACCCCATCTTTCATTTCCTTCAAATCTAGTAGGCCCCACCCTCTGGTTGTGGGTTATGGGGCCCACCACTTCTCATGAAATTGAGAAGAGACATATTATATTAGGAGAAATTCATAATGTATAAAATAATGTATAGATTAAAGTAATTATAAATAAGCAAATCAACCTATCATGTATAATTTCAGCAGGATGTATTGGAATACTTGTTTATATGTTTTTTTTATTGCTATGCTACATAGTATTTTAATTCTTATCTCTTATTTTTTTAATAATTAATTATTTTTTATATCACATATTTATTTGAAATTTTTTTGAAATATTTATAAATTTTTTATATTTTATATACTGTTCATTCTTTTTTTTAAATTTTATTTTTTAAAAAATTCTTAAAAAATATATAACATAAAAAATAATCTATTAATTTCAAAAAAAAAAAAAAGAGGTGAAAGGGTTAGCTGTAACATAGTAACCACTTTTTTTACGTAGAGTTTGAACAGCTCTTTACAAAGTAGTTAGACTCTTCATCTTTTGTGATTGATTTAGTTTATATGTTTTTTATAGGTTTAAATACACTTTTAATTTTAATATTATAAATTTTTTAATTTAGTTATCATATTTTTAGTTTAGACAATATTATTTTTTTATATTTTAAATAGTTTATTTTAAGTTCCTTTATCATATTTTTATTCATAAAATGATGATAATGTAATTAATTAGTATGCATGACTCTATTATTATTATTCATATGGCAGGACAATTTGACATATAACAAGTAAAATCACATTGGATGTATATAATTTCACCTTCCTCCTCTCATTTTTCATTTTTTTCAACGTGATTTCAATTAACCATTTGTTAAACTATCACTTCATGTATACTACAATAAATTTATGTACACTAATTAACAGTAGCATCATTCTTTTTCTTTTGTGGATGGATAAATTTGTGGCGTGAGTACTTAATTTAAACTTCTTGAAATATAAAAAGGTAACATTGTAAAGGGACCAAACTAAAACTTTTATAATATTAAAAAGATCAAAAATGTATTTAAGCTTTTTTTTTATATAAATCATATTTACTTAGGGTATGTTTGGGAACAAGGAGGAAAAGAAAATGAAAGGTATCCAAAGAAAAACAAAAACAGAGAGAAAAGGGGGAAAAGTAAACGATAAATGATTATTTCTATTTTCGTGATTAGGTATATAAAATTAACAAGAGAAAAGAATTTAAATAAAATACAATAATTAATTATAATTATTTCTATAACTTTATATTAAAATGACTAAATAAAATGATTTACTTGTTGATATCATAATTTTTAAAAATAATAAATAATAGAACAATCAATTATTAATTTTTCTTTCAAAATAGCTCAAATGAAAGGTTGAAAATTTTGAAGAATTATTGAAAATTTCTTCATTCTTTTTTCCTTATTAAAAAAAAAATGAAACAAAAAGGTCTCAATAAAACTTTCCTTTTTCTTCCTTCCCCCCATTGTCGTCCATCCAAAACATGATCACTTTTATATCAGACTATTATACATCTGGGTCCCAACCCCACCAATTCCCACCAATTGAGGAACCGTTGCAGTAGCTGGTGTACGGTATCCAATCCTCATTAAGGTAGAGGCAGATTTGTAGGCTGCTGGGCTTGTGGGCACATTGACAATGTGTCACACAGGGGATGAGGCCAAGGGTGGGTGGGTGTAGGGTCATTGATGGGCCCATGTGAGAGTGGTCTGAAGGGCTTCTTGTAGCTGTGGGGCTAAGTAGTTTCTTAGCCTTTCAAAGAATGGGCCCATCTTTAGAAAAAGGCTGCAAAATTTCTAGCTTTAATGATGTTGTGGTGGGGTTTGTTGCTTTGCTATGAATCCAATCTACGTCGCCTAATCCTAGTTCGGATCCGGACAAGGTTGTTGCGTCTACTTTGGAAGAAAAACTAATTGCGTAAAACTAATATTTTAATATGTTATTTTTAAATATTTTTTAAAGTTATTTTTTAATTTAATCTCTTAAAAATTAATTATTCTTAATCCTTATATTAGTTTAAATAATTATAAATTATCAAAATTATAATTATGTACAAGAGATATAATAAAAATAAATAAAAGATTTATGTTTTGTTGATGTTAGTTTGTGATTAATCAAGTTAGTAGAAGAACGGAATTAGAGTGAAATTAATTTTAAAAGGATTAAATTGAGAAAATTTAATTTTGAGTGCCTTAACTGAAAATAAGTAATATTTAGAGGATCCAAGTAGTAATTTACTCAAAACTAATGCCATCCATATGGCACTTCAGATTATTATTATTTTTATTAGGATAAATTATTTTTACAATTTTTATATATAGTAATATGACACTCTTAATTTTTTTTCAAAATAACATTGAACTCATTTGTAAATATACAAATTTATCTTTAAAACCAATCAAGTAAAAAATTGAGAAACAAGAATAATTAATATATTATATTTGTAAAGAAGTTGAACATCAATTTATAAACAAGAAGAATAATATCTGTTATATTACTAAATTTTAAAAAATATATATCCTAATAAAAATAATAGTGGACAGGATAGTCAAGGTCGATTAGACTAGCCCTTTTGCATGCTTTGTTAGACTTTCTCCTTTCCAATTCCAACAACTCCTTTCCTTTTATTTTCAAAATTACCCACCGCGAGTGTAAAGTTAGACTTATTACACAATATAAACTTACATTTACATTTATTGAAAATTTTAAACTCTACAACTCACATCCTCTATAATTCTAATTTATATTTAAAACATTTGTTCTATTCTATTAATAAAATTAATAGAGATTATGGGCTGTTTAAAATAATTTTAAAAAATAATTTTTTTGTTTTATAAGAATAAAAAAATTTATTTGAATAAGTATTTTCATCAGTTATTGTTAAAAACTATTTTCAAAAATAATGACTAGAAAACAAAAAAATAAAGAATAATTTTTTTATATTTTAACTTGTTTTTGTCTTTTATTTTATAAAAATACGAAAGTTTTTGTCTTTTATTTTATAAAAATACGAAAAACAGCTAATAAAAAATATTTTACCTAAACAAGTTTTTTATTTTTTATTCTATAAAATTATTCTAAAAAACTATTCTAAAAAATTTTTAAAAAATAATAAAATAAAAATCGTTTCCATATACTTTTAACACCACATGTACTTTTCCTTAATTCAAACAGGTTTTAGTAACTTAATATAATGTAATACAAATCATTGCAAAGTGTCTATTCAATGCTTATAAAAATTTGGAACAAGGGTGGTTAATATAATATTTTAAAATTAAAAGTGGTGTGACCAATGAACCTTGCTTACTGGTACTAGAGTAGTTTTTAGAATTGAGCTTGCGAGTACCTAGTTAGAGTTAAATAAAGTAATAAACTAAAAAGAATTATGTGAATAAAAATTTTATAAACTTAACAAGATATTTTAGTATAAAAATTGAAATTACAAAAAACGTAAATATAAGTTTTAAAAGCTGCACAAAAGTTAATATAATTTACTTTATTTTTAATGTTACATTAAGTTCTTTTATTATTTATTGTCATATTATAAAACTTTTCTCTGTTAATTTATAGGAACTTCTCTCTAGGTATGACAAATTTTATTTGCATGTGGTTCCCTTTTTATTTATTTGAGTTTTACTTCAAATATTTTATATCAAATTCAAATTTAGGCATTTTGACATTTGACCTCAATATTTTAGTTTTTTAATTAGTAGTCTAACTATCCTACTTAAAAACTTATTTCCCAAATAGATGCATTTTGCACATAACCAAATATGTAAAAGTCTTGTGCTCTCGTGTTACAAGCTCGTTCTTCTTATATTCTCAAACATAATTTTTAGAACTTGGCTGCATTATAATTATAATAACATGCCAACTTTTTGTTAAAAAATTTTATTTTATAATAAATATACACCTGCCTTTAGAAGGAGATCTTGATATATTTTATTCTTTTCCTCATATTTACATGAATGTATCTTAATCAAATAAAAAAAAGCATGCAAATGAATGGAACTACCTATGAGATCTATATCATTTTGTTCTTTCTTGCATATTTTAAGAATGAATCAACTCAAGCCAAAAAAAAAAAAATCTATTGAAAATTGTGTTGCATTCTCATTACATAATTAAGGTCATTAAAATTTGGCATGAGGTTAAGTCAGGGGGAAAAGAATAGGCAGATTTGAAGATAAAGCCAGGGTAGAATTTGCAGTTTCCTTCGTTCCTGAAACAGCCTATTGCCTACATCCATGGACACAGCCCTATCCCATTTTATTTCTTTTCTTCAAACCATCCTTTGACAACGATTTCAGACGTTGCATATAGAAACTTAGTCACAGAATCATTGAAAGAATTACTGTTCCAACTCACCTTTTATTTTTGCATGTTTTGGCTGCTTCCAGCATATACACTTGACGCTGTTTCTTTGTTGAAAGAAGAAATATAATATAAATGGTTAAATTTGAAGATGAAATCAATGAGGAAAATAACTGAATCTGGCACTGCATGGATAAGAGAAGAGATTAAATTAAACTACCGAAAAATAATAAGAAAGACTGTGACACTATAATGGATAATTAATGTGGTGCTGACCCAATATGAACATTGGGCTTATAACCATACAAAGATAAAGGTGAATGATATTTTTATATTATTGACTCTTGTCTCTATACCATTTTATTACGAAGAAATGCTTCTCTTGCATAAACATTTGAGAGTGGTGAATCTCATTAAATGCTTTTCTCATATAAATAAAATTTTAAGACATTGTGAGAAGAAAGGAACATTTCTCACCATCATATGACCCTCATAAATTCATGGGCCTTGCTATGCTATTGCCCTACTCATGGGCTGTAACATATACATCTACATCTTTTTAATTTTTTTAATAATGAAAAATAATTTTTTTAAATTAAAAAAATTTACATATATAATTTTTTAAGAAAAAGTAACAATTTCAAAGAAAAAATAAAAATTGCTAAAAATCTCTAAAAAAAATACAAGAAATTAAAAAGAGAAAAATAATACAAAGAAAAAAAAATGATGGTAGGACTAGGGACGTATTGTTATTACTCTGCAAGTGAGGCAGTAGCTTACACAACTCATAAATTCATATTATGACACCATAAAGTTTTTACCCTAGAAATCAACCGCAATATTAAAGAAAGGAAAGGAGGCATAAGATATAAGAAATCTCCAACAATAAAAAAATTTACCAAATTTTTTTAAAATATTTGTTATTAGGTGTTCAATTAATGAAATAATATGTTATTATCTCCTTCAATTAATGAATGATACATGTAATAGATTTTTCTACTTAATTATAAACATACATGTCATTCATTAATTGAAGAATCTTATAACATATATTTAAGGAATTTTACCTAATTTTATCCATAAAAAAAGTAACAAACTGCCCCCCTCCCCACCCAACAAGTAGCCCTAAGAGAAGAGTGATAAATTTTATAATTACTGGTAGTGTATTTCTTTGTATTTTTCCATATTCATTTGCACTTGGAATAAGGTGAGAGAAAAGAGACAAGTAGAAATTGAACCTATTGACATATAGTTTACTTCACCATTAATGAAGCATAGTTTAGGTAGCACATTTTCTAACACTATTCAATGATTCTAACGTTATTGGTTTAAACTCTCACTCAACTACTACCGTTTAAATTTTAGTTCATATGTAATTGTGATGCCATTTGTATATAATGTGACATCAGCTCATAGAACTGTACAAAAACGATTAAACTAGATTAATGTTTAAACCAAACTTTAGTTAGCCGCCGAAGTCCATATTGAGGGAACGTACAACCAATCTGAAATAATTAACTTTAATCAAAGCTTTAATGACCATGCTTTCCTCATATGGTACGCGATTAGATAGCGAAAAGAATGAATTAAATAGAGAGAAAAGGAGATTCGGATCCAAGTTGATGAGGTGTTGACAAAGACTGAAGCATTTGTTTTGAAGACTTGATAGGTTGATTGAGATGGGGACACTTATGTATGGGGCCATGAAAGCTTGCCAATTTGGAAAAAGAAATTACGGAAATTATACTTGATGATCTTGTTTTGATGAGCTTCAGGGGAGGTAAGAGATCCTTTTCTTTGTTTCTGTGTTTTTTTTTTTTTTGGGTAATCTAACAATATTCGAATGGATGATGTTGATATGACGCGAAAATTAAAGCAATTCTATCATATTCTAAAATTTCCAAATTCAATAGGGCATTTTATATGATCAGGAGGTAATTTTTTCTGTCTTTGGTACATAACATTTCATACAAGAATTGTCCAATTGCACTACTGTAGAAAATTCTCAAATTTAGTATATATACTGCAGTAGGGTATTTCTTTGATATCTATAAGATCCGTATCCTGCCTACATAGTAGAATTATTGATCGTTAAATTAGAAAATACAAATTTATCTAATAAATAACCCTGCCACAGAGACAAGGGCAATGATACCTTATGGGATAAAAATGCGGCGGTTAGTTTAAAGTGCTGCTAAATGAGTCTTGACGCATGGGATATCAGTGCTTTTGCAAGCACCGTGAATGCAGATAGCAGCGGTTAGAACCGCCAGAAAATGATTATTATTTTTTGTAGTGAAGGTCTTATCTGATGCATCATATAAGATTGGATTAGATAGTATAAGTAAATATAATTTGAAATTACATAATATTTAGTGTGTGAATAGTAGATAGTATAATTCATATGATTCAAATTCTTTGGTTTATTAGTTATATGTTATCACTAATTATCTTGTGGTAGTCGTATAAATTTTAACAAAAACAATCATATATTTGAATGTCACCTAAAATCAATTTATCCCTCTTATAGGTTAAATTTTGTCATTTTGAAGCTCACATTTTTAGTTTTCAAATGTTCAACCGTAATAATAACTTCAGAATAAAAATGTTTAAGATATAAGTGAAAACATAATGTTCAATAAAATTATTCAAGACATCATTTCCACATTCATGTGATGAAGAAAAATACTGTTATAGATCTATGTAATTTCTTCAAGAAGCACACGTACAACTTGGTAAACTAAGGGTTCGTTTAGAAATGTTAGGGATTTTTAAAAATTACTGTGGTATAAATGTTGTGAATTTTTTTGTTTGTTTAAATCATGTAAAAATAATATTTGAGAAACATTTAAGAAAAGTCGGTAATAATAAGTTACATATTAAATGACAGTAATAAACATTATACTTTATATGCTTAAAAAAAATTTGATTGCATCACTAAAAAAACCGAAGAGAAACTTATTATCCATGAACAATAATTATTTGATATAATAATTATTTTGATACTATTTATTTTAAATTAAAAGTCAATTACATGCATCATTTAATTAAATTGTTTGTGTTATATATGTGGAGAAAGTATCATGACAAAAGAAAAAAGAATATATATATAAGTGACGATACAAAAAATCTAATAGCAATTTAATAAGGACAGCCTTAAAATTTAAGGAAAATTTAATGTTCTCAAAAGCTACTGAGGCTTTTCGAAAACACCAAAAAACAGTGGGGCGAAGTTAAGACCCCAAGGTCAGAGGAGGTATTAATTTATTGTTAAATTTTTAGGGCAATATAAATTTTTCATATTACATATATATGTATATACCAAAAAAGGATAGGATCTAGGTCGCTATATTGATATTTTGTTATTTCTTTATCTTTTTTGCCGGTCATCATTCTTTTACTCATTCTTTCCCTGCAAGAATTTTCTTGTGAAGTCAAGAAGGACATTTTGTTCTCCTTTAATATATTGAACGTCAAAATCAAAATATGATAATATGGCTTTAAAAATTAATACCTCATTTTAAAATCAAAACATTATAAGATTATCTAACTCCCATAGTCTCATTTTAAAAACATGATTGCAACCCATTTCCTAAAGGATAAAATCATATATTACATGCATACACTAGACTACAAGAATAAGTAATATATATATTTTCAAAATGGGCAAACTCAGCAAAAGAATTCATTCATCATGCCTACAGAATGCATAAACTCCCGAAAGAATCAGCACATGACATTTTGACTTAAACCCATCAAGGGTAGAAGTCATGCAATAATCAATCCACTATGCAACAATCAGAATCATTTAGAAGCATAATACCCAGCCTTGACACCATACCTAAGCAAACTAAACAGGATGTTCAAAATCAAGTTCATAACACAGACATAATTGATTCAATGGCCTAATCCTGTTTTCCAGCACTAATGTAGTCAATATGCCCATTTGAGAATCAAAACCAATTCAAGTAACTTCACTGGAGAAAATCAACATCAATTCCAGAAAAGGAACCAAAATAGCACACAAATGCTTTTTAGAATACACAACTAAAGTAACATAATTATGTTTAAACCAGCTGATAAAAAAAAACCATTCATTTTGAATCAAAAAAAAAAACTATGATCAAAACAGGGCTTCCATTTGAGACAACTAGAATAATGTTGACATAGGTTTAACAGAATCAAACCCATAAACACAGCTTCCAGCAAGATTATTTTTCTTTTGGACTAACAATCCATAAAACCAAACTGGTACCCTCTTTTAAGCTGATTATGAACAGTATACTAGAATCACCTTGAAACAATTTATAAGGCCAAATCCAACATGCAATGGATTTCAAACCCGTTCCCAGAATATAGATTAACCAAATGTTGAATCATAATTTATCCTTAAAAACAAGAGATTAGGGGAAACCACTCTGCAACAAAGGGGAGTCATCGGACCATCACGCAATGAATTTCAACATGACACCCGAAGCATATACTAACATGGCATTGCTTCTAAAATCAATCTTAAACTAACAGATTAAGTAAAATCTAACCAGGATCACGTTCTGAAGCAAGCAAACCAACGAGTGTTTGAAATTTTTTATATTTACAAACGAATTCCGTTGCCAAGCAAAAACAGAATCAGAAACTTTTTTTGAAGGAAATGAAGTTACCCAACCAGTATCCTGACACATGGAATAAAACCCCTCAGCCAAATACCCATAACCAATATACCTTTCTATATGACTCCTCTACTTTCTCAATCTCTCTTGGCTCTCCTTGATTCTTGGTTTACTTGATTTTTTGATGCCTCCTTCAACTCTCGGTTTTCTGTTTTCCAAAAAAAAAAAACTCTCCCTAATGATGTCTTTCTCTTTGCTTCTTAAAGTCCACCGAGGAAGACAGAATCCCGCGCCTTCAACAGAAATCCCGCCAGTAGAGGCATGGTGTGGAGCAGATGGATGAGTTGCGTGAAGTGGAACCAACAGCGCCACAAAAGGAAAGTGGCGTGGGATAGCGACTTGAGCATGGAAAGTGAGCCATGGCAGAGGAATAAAGCAGAGGCGTGGCTCGAGGGGAAACAGGTGAGACAGAGGAACGAAGGAGTGCAGAGGTAAAGGGATCACGGGCGTGGAGACAGAGTACGAGGATGGAAGAGTGGGAGAGGGACATTACAAAGAGGACAACCAAGGAACAGAGGGAAAGGGACCAGCGTGGGGGAGTGATTTTACAAGAGGGGGAAAGTGACAAATGAAAGAGGGGATGGGAAAGTTGGATCCGGAGATTGTGGGCTTAGGTTGGGGAGTTGGATTGGGCTTCCGGGCATTGGGCTGAGCTTATTGGAGTAGCTGGGTTATTTTGATGGATCCGGGTCATAGGGCTGGACCCATTTTTAATTCAACTGGGCTGGGCTGAGGGACAGGTGGAATTGGGCTCCGTTTTTCAGTTTTTTTTTTTTTTTTGCTTTGCTTTATTTTGATTTTTTTTTGCTATTTTTAATTTAATTAATTTTTTTTCTTATCTTTATTTTTTCATTTTTTTATCATAATGTTTATTGTTAATATATAGTTTTATTTATTTATTTATTTGGTTTTTATTTTTTTTATTTTTTATTTTTGCCTGGACAAAATCCAGTGTTTACAGAAACATATCTTTGTACCACATAAAGTTTGTCATTGTTGGACAGTTGAGACTAATTAATTGTTCTGCTGTCCAATTTTCAGATGTTAAAGGGTTTCCTATGAAATGTTTTGTTTAAGAATATATAAAGGTTGCTACTGCATTTGGTGTTTGGGTGATCTGACCATTTCTTTCTTCTTGTTTTATTGCCTGAATTATTGTTTGTCTTTCCACTTCAGTTAGGAAATTATTCCATTATCCTTTTAATTGTCCTGTAAATCCTATTACTAACATTTGTACTATTTGTTATTCAGAGTTTCCTATTATCTTGTAGGCTGTTACAGCCATTGACATGTTTTGTATTACGTTTAATATGTGGTGTTCACTTGCTCCATCTATATTTCACTCTAGTACTGTAGCATCTCTTGAATAATCACTTTCTATAAATGAATTCTTTTCTTCATATTGTGTTTCAGGATATGTTAATCTTCTATAGTAATTTCTTGTTTGGGGCAATGGTGATGGTTGTCTTCTATTTTGAAAATATATTTTATTTATTCCTTCTTCATTTTGATGAATTAAGGTGTTTAGACTAGGATTGCTACTACTGGCAATTGTATTTAATCTTTCTAATTTTATTGTTATTTCTTGTAATAGGTCTTCGGTTGTTTCTTTGCTTAATTTGATCTTTCTAATTTCTTCTTGTAGTATGTTTTCTATTATGTATATTGGTCTTTTAGGATCTATATGTTAAAATTTTCTTTTTCCTAGATTTACTTCTACATTTTTTTGTATTTAATTGATCTTCTATTCTTTCTAATTTTTTTGACATTGTTTTCAATATCTTATTTGAAAAATTATTTTGTGACTAGACGTTTTTTATATCTTGTCTTGTAGGTGTTGTCTTAAGGGTCAGTATTGATGTTTTTGAAGGGCGATGCTTCTATTTCTATTCCTTCCTTATTTTTTATTTTGATGGCCTCTAAAGGAGGATGTATTACTTCTACTTCATTCCCATTAGTCATTTTCCACACTTATGTAATTTTACATGTGGTATTTATCATAGACTCCTAATGTACAAAATGATTAGGTATTTTCGTATTTATTGTGTACATATTAAACCATTGAAAGAAATAGAGATTTTCTTTTATTTGTCTAAGATAGTCATAATATTCTTCTAACCACTAATTCCTTTGTGGATATGTAAAGACCGAAGAGAAATCCCATTTTCTTTGGTCTTTATTATGTTGTCCTAGAATTCTTTCCTTAATGTTTCTTTATCTATTTCAATATGTTTTGTTATTACCAAGACTTGTGATCTTGTTGGTGAATTTTGTGGTGACTCTTTCTAGTATATTGGTTATGGTATATTGGGTTTAAAATTTACTCCTGCTAAATTGTAATGTATGGTTAAGGTTGTTTTGGATGATGATGATTCTATTGAATGTCTTGAAGGTTGTAAGATTTCGTTTGGTTATGTAATTCTTAGAAATGTTGTTGTTTTCATTTTTAATTTAACATTTTTATTATTATCTTCTATGATTTCTACAATGTTTGTTGACTCTACTCTTTTTGGAGATGAGATTTGTTGGAAATACTAGTCTTCTAGAAGTTTTACTTACATTTCTTCATGTTTTATTGGTTTGGGAGTTATGATTTTTGGTTTTTTTAAGTTTGCTTCCATGATTATTATTTCATTTCTTGGTGATATTCTTTTGACTCCTACATCTAACATTTCTTTTAATAATTTATCATGGACTCTATATACGATTCCTACATCTTCTGATCCATCTTTTGCCACTTCTACAACTCTAGTGTTAAATACCTAGTTGTCTTTTACATATTTATTGTGTATACTTTGCAGCATTTGGAAAGTAGTTAAAATATATGGGTCCATTTGATAGATTTGCTAGATTTGATTCTAAAGATGCAATTATTGAGTTTTGAAAGGTTATTATTCTTGTATCTCTTAATAATAACATTATTGGCTGATTTTTTTCTAATCTTCTTAATGGTTTTATGGCTACTTGGATAAGTCCAATATGGATAAAATTGTAACCATCATGAAGGTGTTGATCTATCAAATCTAGGTATAATAGTTTTAAGACTTCATATTGTTTTCCTAAACATTTTGTTGTTTCTACTATTTTTTAAACATTTTCTCCTAAAAAGCTAAATGTTCATATGTGATAAATTTCATATTTTATTGTCAGCATACTCCATCTTTCTAAGTTTCTTTCAGTTTCTATTATTATTATTTCTTGATGATTTATAATGTCTTGACTTTCTTCATCACTGCTATGTTGTCCTGATCAGATCACCAGATTTTTGCCTCTTCTTGACAATCTTCTAAATAGACTTGTCATAATTTAACTTGAACCTTTATCATACAAAGATAATTTTATTAAACCTATTGGGACCATCGTCACTACGGAACCACCCTTTCACTAATTCACGTCAACAGGCTGACCAACGCAGTTCTCTATGGCTGACCAATGCTAAACTTTCTAAGAATTTTCTTCATTTGATCTTAGTTTATACTAAACTATGGCAACTTCTATCTAAAAGGTTGTGCTAATAAGAGAATTTTAGGGCATAACCATGAAACTTGATGGAAGATATTTTAAGTTAATTTCAATTCTATCTTGTTTTGAATAATTTTTTGCATCCTCATAAAAAACATTGTTACTTAGAAATTGGTTTTTCTTTAGCTACTAGAGTATCTTGAAGGTTTTGTGGACCGTTATAACTCTAATCATAACGATTGTAACATTGTTAAGCTAGGTGACTAGGTTTTCCACATACTTGGCATTGAGACCTTGGGAATCTGCATTTTCCTCTTCCCCTAGAAAACATATTCCTACCCCCTTTGAAAAGAATTATTGAAGTTCCTCCTTGAAAATTATGGTTATCATAATAGACAAAGTGAGAGAAATTTTCTAGTTATTAGAAACCTTGCTAGAATTACTATATCATTATCTTTCTGAATTAAAAGACCTTCTCCTATATCATTGTGAGTAGCTTTTGAAATAGCAAGATTAATTGAGGCGATGTCAAGATATTAGGAATGCTTTTCAAACCTGCTCTCTTAAGTGAGAAGCAAAGATTCTATATCCTCAATAATGTAGAAACCAGTCCTAAAAAGCATAGTGGTGACAATGAGTCATATTCTTCTGACAATCCATCCAGAATAGCCTTAACATGATCTTCAACAAAGACATGGTAACCCATGGAAATAAGAAATGAGAGAATTAATACACTTCTTGATTTTGAGAATATACTATGTCACAAAGAGTGAACCTTTCTTTGTGTTATGCAATTAGGTATTTAATTGCTTGATAATAACTTTTGTCTATGAATTGAAAAACATCTCTACTTTGTCCTAAACCTGAAAAGAAAATTCACACCCAACCATTCTAAGCAACATATTTTCAAGCAGAGAGAAAAGAATCTAGGAGATAAGCAATTGATCTTGCTACTCCCAGTTAAGATAGTCATAACTATATATTTGTTCTTCATATAAAGGTGATGCAAATATGGGTGGAATAGTCCGATGTCCTTCAATGAATTGACGACGCTTATGAACTCAAATCACAGCAAAACTTGCTGCCTCAATAGTAGATAATTATGGTCTTCCAGTTTTATTGATATATGATAAGCAAAAGTTACTGGTACAAACTTTGAACTAGGATTAGTTATAGGTCCATTCTAGGAGCATTTTCCAAGGTGATTGTTGAGAAACAAGCTCCTTAATAAAAAATTAGTTAAACTTGGTTTTAATGAAAGCAACACATTTTTGTGAAGAAGAAGAACATAAAAATCTGAGCATCCTAGTTATCCAGAATCAAGTTGCACCCTAGTTTTATCTGAAAGTAGGATTAAGGAACGTTTATCCAAAATGTTTACTGGTTAAAAGAGTATTTTTCATATTTCTATGTTGGCAAAACTGAATGAAGGCTACTTTGTGAACTGAACCCTGAAGATTTGTAGAACCAGTCACTCTACTCAAGCTTAAATGAACCAAGAGCAAGAAATATGGGCACAACTTAAAAGGAAAATACGAGAAGCCATTTAAACTATGAAGATGAATGTTGCAAGTGGTTGAATGGCCATAGAAGCATTCATTGCAATATAGAACTCTCCATTACAAATGTAAGAGCTTTGAAGCATTAAAGAAGAAAAACTTGAGCATTCAAGAAGGATCAAGTATTCCATTATGCTCTCTTTAATCATTTGATCTTATCATTGGGTCATTTACTTCTGAAGAAGTTTATTGTGAAAACAGCTCTCTGTGAGCATATATTCCCTTATTCCTTTGCGAAAAGTTTGGTTAGATTCTTTTGGAGAAAAATCTAACACTTAGGGTTTGTAAAAGCTTAGAATAGCTTTCCTTCGGTTAAGTTTAGTAAAGTCTATGAGTGCCTTCGCAATAGTTTGATTGGGTTCTTGGAAGAAAACTCAACATAGATTTGTAAAAGTTGAGAGTGTTTTACCGGGATTAGGTTCTAAAGTTGGTGTGCCTCCCTATTGTATTGTGTTCTTCCTAATTTATAAAATTCCTTTACTGTGTGCTTAAGGAGAGGACGTAGGATTCAATCTTTGGATATGAACCTCTATACATCTTGGTGTTATTTCTTCTCCTTATCTTTTAAGTTTTAGCATTGTATCATTCATCTTTTACTAAGTCTTTTATGTGATATTTGTTTTTTATCCTACTCACTATGTTTGAGCAAGCACCTTTGATATCTAGAAAAAGAGCAAGAAATTTTTTCAAATTCTTTTAGAAGCTATCAAGTTTTCATTAAAGTGGTTTTGAAAATGAGCAAGCACCTTAGTTTGAGGTTGCTCATGCTATAAAGTTTCAATTTCATGGCAAAAGTGCATAAATTTCCTTCACTCAATTCAACTCCCCCTTCTAGTTGCTAAACTCATTTGAACTAACATGATTGATATGATATCATGCAAAGAAACTTAGATAAAGGAAAATGAAGAGGAAGCTAAGAGAGGAATCATTTATGTTATCTTTTCATAATGAATACATAGGAGCTATATGCTCTTATAACGAAAAGTTAACCTGCTCAACAAGCTAGCCAATATAGCTATTTATCCTGAAAACTATAATCCTTTAACAGATGTTGTAACCTTCACAGTCAATTCTTCTCCAATCAAACAAGTGGAACATCAAGCGTGGTTCCCTAATTCTAGAGCTAAACAACACCTAACACCTTATGCAGGCAATTTGATCACTAAGCATAAGTATACAAGACAAAAGCAAGTGTTCATGGGCAATGGTAAAGGATTGGCTATTCACCACAATGGTTTCTTTACTCTAATTCTCCTTTCTCTTCACAAAATTTGTTTTTAAATAATGTTCTTCATGTTCCTAATATCTCCAAGAATCTTATTAGTGTATCCATGTTTTCTAAAGACAATCATATCTTCTTTGAGTTTCATTATAACGCTTGTTTTGTCAAACAACAAGACTCCAAAGTTATTCTTCTTCAAGGGAGGCTTAAGGATGGCTTACATGTCTTTGATAGTATACCTTATGGTCTCTTAGCTTTAAATGTTTTTGGTCCCTGTAGTAGCAACACAATGACAACTTAATAATGTAGTAGTTCATATTGATAGCCTAGACTTTCTCTTCATGCTTTCTTTTCAACTTTCAGTTATGACATTGTAGGCTTGGTCATCCCTTAGGAAAAATTTTAAACCAAGTTCTCAATTGTTGTAAGCTTTCATGTAATAAAAGTTCTCGTAATTTTTGTTCATCATGTTGTATTGGCAAAATTCATAATTTACCTCATCCTCCCTCTCTAATTGAATATAAACAGCCTTTGGAATTTATATACTTATTAGATCTTTGGGGTGCTTCTCCCATTATTTCCTTAGGAGATTTTAGATATTACATCAATTTTTTAGATGCCTTCCTAGGTATATATGGGTGTACATCTTAGGTCAAAATCAGAAGTTTTTGCCACATTATTTAGTTTTAAACAACTTGTTGAAAATCAATTTTGTTTAAGGATCAAAGCTTTACAAATAAACTTGGGAGGAGAGTATCAATCATTTTCTTCCTTTTTGCATACTCATGGTATTGTTCAACAAGTGACTTGTCTCTATTCTCACCAACAAAATGGTGTGGTTGAAAGAAAACATAGATAAATTGTTGAAAATGGCCTTAATCTCCTTGCTCAATCCCATTTTCCATCCAAATTCTAGGATGGGGCATTTAAAACCTCTGTTTACCTTATAAATATATTGCGTACACCCTTATTGAATATCAAATAATCCTTTGAGATTCTTTTTCATATTATCACAAATTAGTCCTTCCTCAAGATATTTGGTTGTGATTGTTTTCCTAATCTCAAGCTCTATAATCAAGATAAGCTTCAACCTAGCTAAGGTCAATGTACTTTCGTAGGTTATTGTTTAAACCATAAAGGTTATAAGTGCTTGGCTCCATCAGGAAAGATTTTTATTTATAGGGATGTTTTGTTTAATGAGCAAGTTTTTATGTTTCAACAATATGTTCCTATCTCATCTCCTACATCTACTTCCTTAACTTCCATAAAATTCATACATCTACATTTGCTTAGAGGAATGATGATGTTGTTAGTTCAAATCTTGTTCTAGTACCTCTTTCACTACTTGTTTGACCCATTTCTCGTGCTTTATTTCCTAGTCCTTATTCAAGTGGTTCAGGGGATATGTCCACATGAAAAGCTTTGGATTTACTTAATGAGCATAATTCTCCTTCTAATAATCATGCCACTACTGAAACTATTGTGGTTCCTTAATCATCAAATCAAATACCTGCAAATGGATCTATTAATACTTCTCATCCTAGTGATATCTTAGATACTAGCTTTTCAAACATATTAGTTCCTTCACTTGGAACTCATGGCATGGTTACCAAAGCAAATGGTAGTGTCTTTAAACCAAAGGTTCTAACAGTTGAAAAAAAACCTAGCTCAGTTCAAGTGGCTTTGTCTCATAAACACTGGCAGACTGCAATGTTAGAGGAATATGCAACCCTTTTAAAAATCAAACTTAGGAACTTGTCAATTACTTGCAGGAAGGCAAGCTATAAGCTCCAAGTGGGTATTCAAAATTAAGCAGGATCCTGATGGAAGTGTTAAAAAATATAAGGCAAGACTTGTTGTTAAGAGGTTCTAACAACTAAAGGGTTTTTACTACATTGAAAGCTTTAGTCTAATAGTCAATCCTACCATAATACAATTTGTTCTTACACTTGCTCTTAAAAAAGGATGGAAGGTTCATCAACTTGATTTCCACAGTGACTTTTTAAATGGGATATTGCAAGAAGAGATGTACACGACATAACCTTTAGGGTTTGAGCATAAAGATAATAAACTTGTTTACAGGTTTCATAAGGCTCTTTATGGCTTGAAATAAGCTCCTAGAGCCTAGTTTGACAATTTGGCACAAGCCTTACACTCATTTACCTTTAAGTTAGCAAAGTGTGATCACTCTCTTTTTATTAAAACTAGAAATGGCCACACTATGCATACTGGTCTAAGTTAATGATATCTTGGTAATTAGAAGTTAAGAAGCTACTATTACAAGTTTGATTACTAGCCCAGATAGCAAATTTGCTTTAAAGGATTTAGGCTTAATCAACTGCTTCCTTGTTATACAAATTCAAAGTGTGTAAGGGCTCCGAGTTCATTTATCTCAGACTAATTACATAAAGGATTTGTTGTGTAAAGAAGGAATGCATAATACTAGTTCTTGTTCTACTCCTCTGATTGCATGATTCAAGCTTACCACTTTTGGGAGTTCACCTATGGATGATCCTCAGTTACATAGATAAGTTGTAGGTGCATTACAATATTGTACTATCACTAAAATAGAGATAGCTTTTGCTATCAATAAAGTGTGTCAGTTCATGAGTAAACCCTTAAAAAAGCACTGGAAAGCTATGAAAAGAGTCCTAAAGTATCCTACAGAGACTTTGAACTATGGCATGCACTTAGGAAACCTTTGAATACAGATATAATAGCTTTAACTTTTGTGATGTTGACTAGGCATCAAATCCTCAAGATAAAAGGTCAACCTCAGTTAATTGTGTCTATTTTGGGGGTAATTTGGTGTCATAGTGATCATAGAAAAAAAATACTGTCTCTAGGTGTAGTATAGAGACAAAGTACAAGAGTATGAGTCTGACTAATGTTGTTGTTGAGTTAACATAGATTCAATCCTTGTTAAGTGATGCTTTATGCTAATCTTCTACTTCATTTCAGGACTAAATGTCACACCCCAAATCCATAGACGAGATCGTTATAGAATGTAAGGACAGTTGCTATACTCCAGAAGCCTCAAAGCTAACATAATGCATGTGCAGCCATCATTTCAACAATTACATTTCATAAACCAACAAAATACCATATGCCAAAATTTCAAAGTAAAACAGAATTTAACACATGCAAAGAAAATATGACCCTAATGACTACAAGACACATCCACAGACTTCCAAGTTTGCTTCCAAGATTACCTTGCTTATTTGAGGTAGCTAGTCAGAGAAGTATATGATGTTATTGAGCTCTATCTAAAATCTACAAACATGAAATATAACAAGGTGAGTCTGCATAACTCAGTGAATGAAAGCATATCTAATAAGAATTAAGAAATCAAACAAAAATACTTATTTACATATAAGTATACAGGCATTTTAAGAAAAACCTCTCCACCGAGGGGTGTGTTGTACATGTCAGAAGAACATGGGGGAATCTTTTGAAATCATTAATTTTGCTCAATCCAATGAAACCAAAATATCATAATGTCACGATCCAATTATGGGCACGTAACTGGCATAGGAAACCACCATTATGATGGCATCCTACAAGCCTTCAGATAAACACATGCTTTAATAGCGACAATACAACACCAATGCAAGACCTTTGCTAACCCCAAACCATGCACATTCTAATCCAACTGTCCCAAACCTTAACTGTTGCTCCATTCGTCTTCCAGGTAAACCTGCAGTATACATTGGAAAAATAAGAGAGCGGTGAGTCATAGACTTAGTGAGATGGAAATCTCTACCCGAGGGTACAAGTTTGAAAATAACGATAATAGACACTTAGGTAGGTTTACTACAAATAAGCATTATATGAAGGTATATAAATCTTGAATGTCAAGTAAACAAATTGATAGATGATCCTTCAAGCCATACTGAAACAAATTAAACAAAGTTATTTGGAGGAGTGAAGAGTGCAGTGGAAGATGTCATTTTTTGTGTATCAGGCACGTGAGCCAAAGTAGCTATGATAGCATAAAAGATTGAAGAGTAACAAAGGCAATTGAGAGGAAATCAAGATGTCAAAGCATTAAAACCAATTCTATTATATAGAAAATATTAAAAACAGAAAACATTCTTTACAAGGAAATAAACAAAAGAATCCTAACGTAAGAGCTATACAAGGCAAGATATTATCATATTACAATATGCACATAGCTTGGTTTAAGGAAAAATGATTAATGAAATATATTGGACTATTACAAAATAACTACAAAATGATTTGGAAACAATGTAGCCTGACTTTGCTCTTTATGATATGTCATTGATGATTAGGCATTGATGATTGCTTATTAACCAAAAGATAAGAATCTCACTCACCTAGCTAACGCAAGCACTATCGTGGCACTAGCCTGGTATCATATTTACATTCGAACAACATAGGTTGAAATAGCGAGGGAAAAGTTACCTATTAGGACTATCGTAGCCAAATCAGAACATTATTTCTAAGAATCCCCTTCCTTAAGCTTGCTCAAAGACTCGAGCATATACTAGAATTCAAAGGAAAGTAAATAGAATCCAAAAGATATGAATAGGATTGTCATGAAAAGATTTAATTACCTCTCATAACATCAATTTGTTCCTAATAGTTGACCATCATTAGGATCATGAAGGATTCACCCAACACAACTTTGTCATTACAGACCAAACCCAACCTAAGTCTCTACAAGATTAGGGAGAGAAATAAGAGTGAATCTTAATGAAAAATTGACAATCTAATGCTCAAAATTGAAGGGCATACTTAGAAAGTCGCCCCCAATAAGTTGGTCAAACCCTAAAAAAATGTGTAAAGTGGCACCTTAGGTTCAATTTATATAATCTGTTTGCACATGTCTAGTCAACCAAATAGAAGAGGCCGATCCACTAGACAATGGAATTCTTGCCTGATTTGAAATCTTTCTTGAGTGTTTCCTCTACCCAACTCCAGTGACTCATTAGTACCTTTTATACTTGAAGTTTCCCACCACAAGGTCAAGGTTAGCTTGTTGATCTTTTAGCTTCATTAGAACAAAATTGACGGCCATTACCCTAAGCATATTGACCTAGATCTCTAATTTGTTAGAGAGAAGATTACGAAGAAATAAGTTCAAATAAGGCACATAGCCTCCTGTGATATACATGCTGATGTCTTCACCGAGGTTGTCTCAAGCTCGAAGCTTGTTCCTTTAAGATTATAACTCAGAGTTGAGAATTTCTCAGACTCTTAGTTTAAAGGAGGATAGGGTGTATTAGAGAATAACTTCGGTTTATCAAAATATGTAATGAGGTGTCATGGTGAGGTGTCCTAGTAAGCGAAATAACTATAGCACTACTGGCATACGGTACACTCACCATCCAGATTGTGCCACGTGGTGCAATTTGGACTGCAGACGTACCGTACTCCCATATTACTGTAGATATACTCCAGGTGTCCTTTCTGTTATAGCTTAGCTGTATTGGCTAGCTTGTTGAGTAGGTTAACATTCTGTTATAAGAGCATATGGCTTGTGTATTCATTATGAAAAGAACATAAATTATTCCATTCTTAGCTTCCCCATCATTTTCCTTTATCAAGTTTCTCTGCAGTAGCCTATAAAAAAATTCTAATATAAGAATAAAAATGTTCTAACATATCACATATAAATTGAAAAGATAAAGACTTGTTATTATGTCTTTTGAAAAATATAAATTCCTTTTAATCATTATTTTTTTATATAAAACAAAAGAGACATAATCTAGAGTCAAAATATGAGTGGACCATTACATTTTTTAACATATTTAATAAAGTTTTCAAAAATTCAGGGTATAGGTATGTGCGCACCCTCCATTAAAGGTGGCTCCGCCTCTTCCAGAAGAAGCATTTCAAAAGAAATTGACAAAACACAAATTTATTGCTTTTACTATAAAAAAGAGCAAAAATCACAGCATTCTGTAATAAGACTAAGAAAGATCTAATTAAAATAAAATTGAGTAAATAGATCATGTTATACTATTAAAATTTTAAAGTATAAGTTAATAAAATAATATTTTAATTAAGTAAATAAAAAAGACAAAAAGAATTAAAAAACAAAGGGAGCACATGTCATATCTACAACTTGTTGCTCATACTTTGGGTCATGACTCATTAGCCACCCACGAGGGCATGACTAGATTAATTAAGTAGATAATTAAATACTACTTATCTCCATTAGCCTAACATATATAGATATGTCATTAATTACCTTATCTCAACAAAAGTTTTTCAATAATTTTGATAACTCAAGAGATCATAATGAACCAAAGAGATCACAATGAACCAAATGAAGTTTATATTTTCATAAAGAACAAACATGTATTTACAAAATAGCATGTCAATGCCAATGAGTTCACATGACATTAGTTTTGTTTAAGACTGAAGTATATTTATAAGGGTCCCTTTATTTTTTGGAAGATAAATTTTCTTTAAGAAAACTTTTCTTTAAATTTTTTTTGTAAACAAATATTTTCATAGTAAAATTTTCTATTATTTATTTCAAAAGTATATGTTGAAAACTTTTCTTTTGTTTAGATTACAAGAAAAACTTTCTTTGGTGGACGAAAATTAATAATGCGACAATGGGTGAGTGTTAGAGGCAACAGTGGTAGCAATATTATGGGACAAACTCTACATAGAAAGAAACAAGAAAAAAACTTAGGTCTAGGCTCAATTCATTTTTAAAGTTTTTATTATAGGTTGAACTTAACCCAATAAAAATGTCTAGGTTCACGTTTGGGCACATTAGTATAACTCGTTTTTAAAATTTTTATTTGGATATAACCTTGGCCCAAATACTTGAGCCTAGCTTAGGCCAGACTTATTTTTAAAATTCTCAAATAGGCTTGCTCAATCTTGATTAAATAGTTGTAGAAACAATAATGATAGAGGAAATTGACATATGTAATAAATATTTTTATTTAATCACCTTAACTATTTATATTAATATAATAATATCTATTTATATATGTATCATTTATTGATTAAAGAACTGGTTGAATAAAAAAATTATTATATATGTTATTCAGTAATTAGTAGACCTGATAACGTCTCATTTATTGATTATATTAAAAAACTTAATCACAGCCACCTAAATAAGTTTACCATAATTCTTTTCTTATACTGCCTGGAAGACGATATCTTAAAGGAATATTATAGTCTTTGAAGGTAGGAAAGCTTTATGCTATAGACTTCTGGTTAAAATATTCAGAAACGGAAGAAGTGATTGAACGAAGAAATGACTAAAGTGTATGGTCCTAGCTGACGTGCTTTGTCTTATAAGGCTGGCCAGGTGCACTTTACCAAATATTTTACGTTCAAAAGTTCAAATCCACAATCGTTGAATTAGGATTTATTCAACTACAACTAATTAAGGGTGCTAGCTATTTGATGTTATTTGTTAATTATCTTTTCATCAACATAACCAAACTTTAATTAATATTTTATTATAATTATTAGCACTGCAAAGATTTCCATCAACAAAATCTTTAATCATATTGAGTAGTATAATAACTTAGAAGAATGCTACTTTCACAAAAAGCATTTCTTACAAAATTCATAAAAGATATTTTTAACCAATAAACTTGTAGTAAGATAATATAAGTGAGATGTGATAAATGGTAATAATTGGCTAAAAATAACTTTTGTGAGATTTGTGAGACTTATCTTTTATAAGAGAAGTATTCTTCTAATTTCTAAGGGCCGACATCTCATTTTTATAGGATACCTAATTAGTTTCATAAACAAGATTTTAAATTGTGACTTGTAATTATAATTGTAATCTGAATATTATTGTGGTAATAAGTTCTATGACTGCATCAAAATATGTAATTGTACTAACATAATTATCATTTTAATTAACGAATCCTTGGGGGACCTATTGAGTATAGAGTATCCTACAAGCCCAGGGCACATAAAACAAACGACTGAAAAGTTTTGACATAGGCATAAGCAACCTCCAATAATCCATGCTCCTCCATAATTATTTTCTGTTAACGGTTCTTGAAAATTACGTTGCACTTTTCAAAATTATGTTTATTTTCGATCATTTATTTAAAGACTTTAACTATATCTCAGGTAACTTCATATCCCTTTGAACTCACTCTATTATATTGAAACTCCAAAAATACCATTAGCTAACTTGACCATCGAAACTCTAGATTAAACTATCGCTTCAATTAGGATTAGGTCGGTGTGTAGATAACTCGTGATTTAATTTTTCCTAAAAATAATATTGGTGTAGCGCATAGCCAAGTCATGAACATCCATCCTTGGCATAATTATCATTTTAATTTCTTAAAAAATTCTCATGGTCATGAGATCATAATCGCTAGGGAGATAATAGCTTTCATGTATCTTTTGATGACTAAATTTAAAAGAGACAAAGTAACCAAAATTTTAAGGTAAGTGACATCTTTGAATGGATGACAATAATTATGGCTAAGTTAGTTATAACAATGATGGTCAAGTTAGTTTGGGCAAATTAATAATATTTTGGATTGGGATTCCATTCCCAACCCCACAAAACCAATGGTAGCTTGGCTAACCCCACCTATATCTATCAACTTCGTGTCTTTTTAACACAAATTGTAATGACCCATCAACATCGCCAACCCCACTGCTTCATAGAATTTTAATTACATATACTTTTCAAAAATATTATTTACTCAGTAAAAAAATTTTGTAATTCTCACAATTACTATAAATGATTTCACTTAGACTTTAAATACAGATATATTTTAATTATTAAAAAGATAAATTACAATTTACCTTTTATGATTTGACTCAAAATATGTTTGTTCACTTATAATTTAAAATGCATTCTAAACATTTTTCCTGTAATTTATTTCGTATTAAATTAATAACTACATTATAATATTCAATATTTTTTTTAATACAAATTGTAATGAACCATCAATAGCACCAACCCAGTTGCTTGATAAGTGTATATTAATATGTACTTTTGAAAAATGCTAGTTAATTAGGCATTTAAAACTTTTAAAAAATTTTCACAATTATTATAGAGTACTATTGTATATTTGTTTAATTATATTTTTAATTTTTATAAATAAACACGTTTATTAAACTCAGTGAGTCCACTTAGTGATAAGGATGTATGACCTACCTTCATTATTTTAGTCAAACCTTTGGAGCCGACACCTAAGAAAGTTTTATTCTTCTAAATGCACAAAATCGATATGGGGGATCATCCTTAAGATTGTCCATGAAAGGATTTAATATTTATTTACGCATAAATTGATCCAATCATATTCTTATCATATAACCAAAAAGAAACACATTTATTTTTAAATGTAATTACATTTTGATATATTACGAATATTATAAAAAAATAAATTAATATTTATTCTATGCCTTATATGATTGAAAATCACAAATTTATAGCCCAAGGGATCATTAGTGGCTTTTTCCTTAGCTGACCATTCTAGATGGAAAATTGAGAGTGATGGCGAAAGAGGTTTTCTTTTTTCCTTCTCGTTTACATTTGAATTATATATATATATATAAATTGTGGTGGTGGCAGTTACATCACTGACTTAAATTTCTGTCCATACATATCTCCTTCTTCTTCTGACTTTGGATGCAAAAGGAATTAACAACATATAAGCTACCTCAACAAAAATAAAAACATTTATAACTAAAATATCTATCTATATATATACTGACCAATGAACTAAATTAACCATTATCATTTTTATATTATTCTTTTAATTTTTATTTTATTTTAATTTCTTCTTTTAAAGTACAGAGGGATCGATATAGTTAAAGTTTTAAATTTTTTTATTTTAACCCTATCAATTAATTTTTTAAAAGAATAATGAGATAATGATTAGTTAAAATTCTAAATTTTTAATAATTTTTATTTAAAAATTAAATTAATTTACACACTAATATATATCAAAACACAAGAATATTGCCTAAAGCTCAAACTATGCTAGTAATGCAGTGATATATTTAAAAAATTCTTGCTATGCAAAAACAAACTTATTTTGTTACATAATTTAAATTAGAGAAAGAAAAAAATAATCTAAAAAATGCGCATATATGTCATCCATTAATTTCTCTCTTATTTTTTACTTTGACGTAAACATAGCTTTCGGTGCCCATATTCTAAACAATATTTTTGTCACAATATTATAAGGTTTTTGTCATCAAATTATCAAAAAATTTATTCAGTTTTTTCAAAAGAAGATTATCTTTTATATCCCAATTTTAAATTCATAATGCATGTACAAGTGTAAAAAATAAGGATTTTTCTAAGCTACCACCCCACTTTCTTTTTTTTTTACTTTTTTTATTTTTTATGCTTTTTTTTTCAAAATTTTTTTACTTTTTAAAAATAATTAAGTATTTTTTATCTTATATAATTTTTTCAGAATTTTTTAAAATGTTTTTCAATTTTTTCTTAAATTTTTTTTATATCTCTGATACTATTCATCCATAATTTTTTTACTATTCATTTATAACTTAAAAAAATCTACAAAAAATACAAAAACATCTTTAAAAATTTTAAAAAAAATTTATGATATAAAACTTAATTAATTAATTTTAAAAAATAAAAAATAATTAACAAATAATTAACAAATATATAAAAAAAATTAGAAACTCCCCTACCGCCCACATTAGTGGCCGGTAGAGGAGTATTAACCAAAAAATAAAGACACACACATAATTCCATACTTATCTTTCCAATGCTGAGGTTTTCTGCTATGATATTTTTTTTGACAATTTTTTTTAAAGTCTCAGGTCATTTCAAGAAGTATATGTCTTTCAAATTCAGTGTGTCTCTCAAATATGAGCTATTTAAAAAAAAAAAAAGAAATCACATTCTCTTAAAATCTAACTATATGATCCTTTGTAATTTAAATTTTTAATTAAATTTTATATTCTATCTTTGTGATTTTAAATTCTCGCATTAATTTCTTTGGCATTTCTATCAAACAATATTAATGGTTTTCTAAATCAACTTTTTTGAGCTATATATATACTGCCTATCGACTTTCAAAAAGCTATAATAATGTACGAGTTTAATCAAAATGAACACATATTAGAAGTAATTTACCCTTTTTAAAAAAAAGATAAACTAATGAGTACAATACAATAATTATGGGTATAATTTTTTTTCCATATTAACTCTTGGGCAATTATTATGTATATTCTTTTCTAAGTTTAGACATATAATCAATCTTCACTCATAGTTTTGGAGCAAAATTGGTGGGCATCGAGCAATACATCGAGTGAATTAGAAAGCAATAGCACGGAGGAATATAGCCAATCCATCCAAGGCTAATACTTTTTGGATGGCATATAGGGCTCGGGCTTATAGAATAAAAGTAATTATTTTAATGGAGTTTTTTAAAAAATAAAAGCACCTAAAAAAATTTTTAAAAAAAATAATACTTTTTTTTAAAGCTAAAAATTTTAGCTTAAAATAAACACTTGTGATAGATGGAAAAGAGAAAAATGACCGATCATCTTTTAATGAAATTTTTTAAACAAAAATATCAATTTAAAAATACTTCTCAATTATTACATTCAAATACAAAATAACATATATTTTTAATAAAAAATCCTCTAATAGAAGCACCTTCATAAAAATTATTTTTTAAGCTTATTCCCCATAATTTTGATTGGGTTGCGTAATTTGTAAGAGGTCTGATGTTTAAATCTTCGTATAACCATTTGTACTAAAAAATTATAAGCCCACAAGAGTGACTTAGTAAAATTGAACTGCATCAAAAATAGAATTTTTAATTCGATTGTTGTTGGTGATTTTTTATTGATAGACATTCACTAATTTTATAATCGTATTAGGTCTGATCTTTCTATTTTCATATCCACATCTATAATTTTATAATTCCTTTTATTTATAGAATACTCTCAAGGACTGGTCTTCACATAATCATCCTCCAAAGCCCCTTCCCAAAGATTCCCATGCATTCAGTTTCCCCACATTTATTAAGTAATTTTCACGTGATTTTTTTTTATATTTCATCAGAAAAATAAAATAAAAATCATAATACATATAAATCAGATGCCTTCACTGTGGGAATAACATAATGGTCACAATAAGCAGTTGTCAAATTTGGAATTTTGGCTGCTGACTGGTTAACCAAATCCGCATAATAAAATAAACACAAATGCACACTCTTAAAACACATGCTATAAGAAATTCAAACTTAGTCTATCCTTTTTAAAGAAAAGTAAATTAGTCATCAAATAGGTTAATTTTTATTTAATTGACTAGTATATTTTTCCTAATTTCCTTAATGTACTGTGCCATTTTGAACAATATATATTAAGTTGAAGATACCTATAACCTATTTAATTAAAGTAATGCTTTATTAGCACTCCTTAAACATCCAAACAATAATAAAGTATTTCTTTTTCCCTCTCACTCTTGACTCTACTTATTCGCCTTATTTTAAACGTTGATAAATTATAGTTTATCATCTTATGGTTTGGCCTAAAATTAATTTAATTACCCACTTGTTCCATCACCACTTAATCACTATGTGGTGTTTTTGGTATAAATTTAATTTAATATAAATAATCACTTAAATATGTTAAAATTATGAACAATTTCATTATTAAGAGATTATATTTACAAATTCGAAATATGGGCTGGAAAAAAACTATATTTTTTGTCAACTGATTTTTATCTGGTTCAGCAATAGTTTCAGAACAATATGAAATAACTAATCTGTTTATATTCACATAATTATTTTAATTAAAATTGTATGAAAAATACCACAAAATAATTAAGTGGTAACAGAATAAACCACAAAAAACTAAAAGAAATACTTTAAATCTTTAAAAGTACAAACTGATTTTGATTCAAACAACAGAAAATCAAAGATAAATTATCTTTACCTTCTTTGAATTATAGTAATATAACATTTGTTCTCTTTTTTATATTTTAAATAACATTCGCTCCTCTTATAAAATATAAATACAACAATTTACTCTTAGCATTAACCTAATGAAAAGGGTTAAGGTAAATCTCACCATCATTGTAAGCCGTTAATATGGACTTTGGTTGATATCTCAAATAGAAAAATTTGAGAGAATGATGATGTGTTAAATTTGGAAACCCTAGGTCCTCGTATTCGCCTCCAAAATTCCATCTTCATGATCTCACACAGTAAAAGAGACAAGTAGCTAACCTTCTCAACCTCTTCCCTACTTATCTGGTTTTGTCAATAGATTTAACAAAGCCAGTTCATCTTCTTAAGCTTTTAAGTTGAACAATTTCCTAACACCTGCTATGAATATCTTCTATCCTTTCTTCCAATCCTCCTTATAAATTAAAATATTAGCAAAAAATTTAATAAGTTTATAATACTTATCTATATTTCTAACTTTATAGCCTTTTATGCAGTGAAACAAATTAAATATTAATTAAATTTTTAGTCTCTCTCTTTTTGGAAAATTACTTTTAGTCTTGATTGTTCAAAGTTTTAACACATTCTTCTGGAATTATATTTGAGACACTATAAAATAAAACAAATTTCACGATGCACTGTTTTGAAATATAGTATATCTAAAAATACTTAAAAGAAATTAACTCATCAATTTTTGTTGTTCTAGCACTTAAAAATAAGAGAAAAGACCAACCACGATAACAAACGTTAATTTTAGAAAGAAAGAGAAAAAGAATCCTGAACGACTGAGGCACGTAGGAGACATCGTCATTAGGGTAATTCTCTCTTTTAGACACGTCACCTTGAGGATATTATAATAGCCCAATTCATGATGTTTCATCCACAAGTCTGCACCAAGGAAATATATATGTCTCTTCCCGACCACACCCTTTCCTTACTGAAGAACAATTTGATTATAACTGTGTAGTTGTGTGTTAGAAGTTAAAAAATTCATATGCTAATCCTTTTTTTTTATATTTTAGATTACAATAGTTTGAAAATAGTACACATCTGAGAAATATTTCTAGTATTCTTGTAGTATTGAAAATTTTGATATTACTACTATTAATATTTGACAAATAAACACTTATTTATTAAATTTTAATAATTAATTCAATCAAGATTAAAAAGTTGAATACATGACAAAATATAAATGATAATAATACCTATGTTTTTGTACTACAGGAGTACTAAAAATGAACTCCTCTTTACGTGCTGTTTTTAATTTAGTTAATCTAATCTAAGGGATTGTAGTATTTATAATGTGCTGATACAGTATCCTGCCTAGTTAATAGTAATATTTATTATTAAATATGGATATAAGGAAGATTTACTCTCTAATTTATTAAGTATTAATAGCTACACAGAATAAAATGGAAATTAGTTGATATTACTGTAGATTAATACAAGATACAATTGAAAAAAATTATTTTTATTTCAAATTAATGATAAACTGGTACATTTTGGAAGCTCAATTTTACTAAAGTAGAAACAAATAGAGGTAAAAATCATGTAATTAAAATGTGATTAATTAATTAATGGTGTTTGAAGTTTTGAATTGAAATAATAAAGAATGTGCTCATTTTTTTTACACTATGAAAAATATTCATATATTAATTAATTTAATTTGAAATTTGAATTCACAATTTTTAATTTTTTCACTCTTTAGAGATAATTCGAGTACTGTTGAGTCATTGGCACATGCTTTTGCTATTGAGATAGAAAGAAATTACATGGAGTGTTTGGCGGTCTACTGCTACTCTACATTACTTCACATTTTTTATTTGGACGGAATTTATTTGACATTTTTAAATTAAAAATAATCATAAATTGGGTCACGAATATGATTTTAGTTCATTTTTAAGAAATTCAAACTTAAGTTTGAAAATCTTACTCACCATTCTATTTAAAATACTCATTAACTGTTTATTTTTCTATAAAAAAATGATTACTAGTATATATTTTCCTTAGAATGTATCATATGAGAAAGAAATTATTAGTAATATTTTAAGAGGTTTTCTTGGAGAAAATTATCAAGTATTTTATAACAATGTTATATGAGATTTTATTTTTTTTATTTTATGTTATTATAAAAAATATCTAAAATTATAAAAAATATCTTTAAGATATTTAAATAAATATTTTTTTTAAAAGTGAAACGCACATTGAATAAATAATGGATTTGACACATTACTCATATATCTTTTTTTCAAATTTCTTTATTGTGACTATTATCATTTTTAAAATATTTATAACCATATTGGTAATTTTGATTAAATTGAGTTATGTGCTATTGTAATAAATTTTATTTTTCACAAACACTTACAAAATTTAAATCCATCATTCATTTTATATATTAACTCTCTTTTACTCTAACATTTTTGTCCCTTTTTTATTTTTTCTCTCATATTTTGTAAGATTTTATGAGAATTTTTATTTTAATGAAAACAACATTATTCTATAAACAAATTTTTTGTTGGGTAAATATGAACAGTAAATTAAAAAAGAAAAAATAACAAAATTAAAATATAAAATTTGTTAAGTGGTTCGATAATATGTTTAAGGGGCTATTTGTTTGAAGTTATTAGATAATGTTTTTCTCTTTTTTTTATTGGAGAAATATTTTTTTTTTAAAATAAATTATTTTATATTTAGATGTAATAATTAAAAAAAATTTTTAAAAAATAGTAAATAATTTTAAAAATAAAAATTTCTTTTTTTTTTATTTTTATCTTTATTAGAAAAAATTATAATTTTTAACTTTATAAAAAAATTTTATTTTTATTAATTTATTATTTTTTTATAAGTTTAAATAAATATATATTTTTTTTAAAAAAATAATTTATTCTTAAAATAAGTAAAAAAAAATGTCCTTACATATTTGTACCGTACTATACGGGTAAGCTCTCGCGCACTTTTCTACGTTCCTTGTGTTGTCTAATCAAGCCATTTTCTTCGCTCCATCAACTAGTGTTCTGTATATAAAATATGAGCCACGTAATCATGAGTTTCTCTTCTTGGAGTGTTTAGTTATTGTCTTATACGTGATTTTTGTAATATTTTATTTAAATCTCCATCCTCTCCACCGCCTAAACTAGCTAGGCTCAGGTGCTACGCAGCCTTATTAGTTTGACAAAATTTTTCTTGGAGAGGCAGAGAGCGATAGGATTAACTTATTGGCAAAATAGTTAAATTGGTCAATTCGAAAACGCATATTGTCCTTAACTTTTATATTATATAAAATTGATTTGATGATAAACATATCGATAAATTCCAAAATCATATAGAATAATACAGATAACAAGAGGCAATATTTTTTCTCCGCCTATATTTTTTTATATAATAAGAATATTTTCAGATTAATTTTTTCTTTTAATTAAAACTAAATTACTCTTAGCACAAGAATCTTTCTTATTTTAATGAAGGATAAATATTGATCTGATCAAATTTTATTAAAACATATTAAAATTTTATGAGGTGAATAAATGATCGCTTTCAAAAACATTCATCATTTAGAACTATAAATGAAAAATTATTGTTGGGGGTATTATTGAAGGCCAAGAGGGCCCCAAATGGATGATCCATCTTTTCCAACATGAGAATATTTATACAGAAAGGAAGACTAGAAAGACCTGGTCCCACACAGTGCTTATCATGATCTCCATTATTCGCATCATTATAAATTAAATTCTACTATACATTTTTTATTATTATATAAATTTTTAAAATGTATATATTACCTCCCTTAATTCACAAACAGTGAAACCATTTAATTATAATAAGAGAGTAAGAAATATGATTTTAAAAATTATGAAGATGATTTGTATGGTTTTAAATTTTATATATTAAAGTTATAACTAGGATTTAAATAAAAAATTATTTAAAAATTTAACTATAAATTATCTCACTATCTCTTAAAATAAGAATAATAATATAAAACTAATAATAATAAATTTAATTTATTAATCTAACTTTCAAAATAATATATATTAGTATAAATAGATATATTTTAAAGAAATAAAATATATTTTATGCTCAACATTACTGCACACTTCCTCATAAATCATGATCCTTGTCCTTTATTATATGCACATTATTCTTATATCTTAAGAGAACTTTTCTTTAAATATTATGATATTAAAAATGTTCAAAAATAATTATCTAATATTTAATTATAATTTAAGTAATTATTTTTAAGATGAGAATTCTAAAATAGGATAAAAATTTAATATTCTTTTAGAACATTGAGATATCCCGTTACCTTTACTCCTTTATTTATCAGAAAGCTCAAAAAGAGTAATGGACGGTTGAGATTATTGATCTGTTGGGACTAACAGACACGCGGAACACTGTAGTATATCCTCAGGGCTGCTTTCTGCTTTCTAATCCCATTTATGGCGTCGTAGACTTTGTTAAAGTTAACCAACCAGAACTGTACTTTGGGTATATTAGATTCCTAAAATATCCATAGGAATATATTTAATTACAAATATATCCCCTACGACGAAGCGACAAAAAATAGGTACGGGCGAAGTTGACCCGCTTCTTTGCCTTTTTCTATTTTTGTTGGGGGCATTCCATATTTCCATGGTCCTCTTTAGTCCTTTCGTGGTTTCCACTCAGAGACTATTTCACTTTTTACCCTCTTTACCGGTCTCTACAGTCTGAAGTGAAACCAATGTACACTCTCACAATAGCGCGTGCACACATTGCCAAACAGTGAACTTCAAACGGTTGTTAGACTTATAACCCCCCCAAAAAAAAAAGTTATTAAAATTATGGTATTTTCTAACTTTTAAGATGTACTGGTTGGTATTTTTTATTTATTTTTCATGTTTTTTATATTTTCTTTAATTATTTTTGTTTGTATTTTTTAAAATTTTTTATTCTTTTTTACATTTTTTTAATTTTTCTTATTTTTTTAAGTATTGTGTTCTAAACTTTTTTGAATTTTTTTTTCAATTATTTTGATTATTTTCTTAAAGAATAAAAAAATAAAAGATAAAAAAATGAAAAAAAATACCTGAATGCATCCATGCATTTAGATATAACTTAGCAAACATATAAAATTATAGATAGAGTTGTTTGGATTCCAAAATCAAAATTAATACTAAATAGAATTTTTAAAATTTAAAATTTAAAATTTTATAGTTGGGTCATATAAATAATTAAGACATAAAAATATTTTAAATTTAATTTATATTTTATCATTTATACATGTAACCTAGAATTACAAAATTATAATTAATTAATTTAAATTTATAATGCATTTTTTTGGTACAAAAATAAATATTTTTTAAATTCAATTTTATTAATTCTACACGGAAAATTTCAAGAATATAATATATTTGGAATACCGAAAATTTTGAAAGAGCTAATTTGAAATTAAAGAAATTAAAAAAAACCTTTAGTGTTGTTATTTTTGCATTCAATGATAAATTAAAGTGAAAAAATTAGAGAAAATTATAGTACTTGAATATATCTTGCCAAAAATGGTTGTGGAAGTATTTAACTACATTGATAAATAAATTAGTACAACTTTTGAATGACAATTCCAAAAAATGTACTTCTATATATAAAAAAAAGGATTTGAAAACTATTTGAAATGAGAATAGATATTGGGAAAACATTGAAAGCTTTTAATTTGCAAAATCTCTTTCTATCAAAAATTTAAAAATTTTCTTGAGCCACAAATATAAACATTGAAATAGTCAATTCCAGTGTTCTAAGAACAATTGATTGGTCAGACCAGAAATTCCAGGTTTGAACAGTCGACGAACAGATTTCAAGATCAAGTAATTTGAACAATCGACGGACAGATTTCAAGCAACAAATTTCAGTGGAGATCAACGGTGTGTTTTGCTGCAAGTGGACTAGACGACGACGGAAAAGCTTTTCCTTCACTGGCTAAGCGTAATGAGGAGGAAAATGAATGGGTCTTGTGGGTCTTGGAAAAAGAAGGAAAAAGAGAGGAAATGGAGGACAAGGAGGGTATGCTTTGTCTAATATATATATTTTATAAATTACTAAATTATATTTTTATATTTTTAATTTATTATCATTTTGTATTTACTATTTTTTTTATCATTTTATTATTTCGGTCAAATTTATAACTTAAAATTAAAGTATCCAAAACATAGATTTATTGAATTTTTTTCTATTTTTCTATTTTTTTATTTTATTGTAATTTTAATTTTGAATTTAAATTTGAATTTATTTTATTTTGTGATTGATGATGTTGTATTAAGTATTGAATATTATGTCATAAAAGTTGTGGATTTATTTTATTTGTAATCAAATTATTTAATAATATTTTAAGTATATTAGTATTTATTAATTAATTATTTTTAAATTATTTTGTTTATTTTATTGTTAATTATTATATATAATATATCACACACTATATATATAAAATATAAATTTTAAAATTTTAAAAATTTAATTCATACCAATTCAGAGTGAGGTTGGACTAGTAGCCCGTTGTTTTTATTAGTTCAATAGAATGTTATTTTGTATAAATTAAGTCAAGATTCTTAGTTTATATTTTTTAAATTTTTAATTACATTACTACTATTATTAATTTCTGTTTATAAAATAATATTTTTAGTTTGGAAAGTTTGTAACAATGACTGCCACGTAAGAGTAAACACAAAAATAGAATAGTCTCCGAGACAATTATTTCATTTTAGGGTCATATTATTCTGCATACCAATCTGATCTTTCCAAGTTCCATATACAGTTATGGGTTTTGATTATATTTTTTTCCAACCTTTATTTTCTATAATATGAGAAAACATAATAGTTTACATAAATATTTTGCTTTATATATTTGTTTTGATAACTAACTAGTTCACACAAATTATTTTAGTCAATAATTAATATTTTATTTTCATTTACTTAAAAGAAAATTAATAAAAATGAATTAAAATACAGAATTATTTATAATTCATCATGAATATGTTAGAGATCAATATATATACAATTATTCATAGCATTTTTCTAACAAACTTAATATAAAATTAAAATTATTTATACATTTTTTTAAGCTTAGGTGACTTTCATATAAAAGAGCATGTTAGAAAATTAATATAAAATAGTCCTTGAGAGATCATTAATTACAATTTTTGTTCCGTTTTATACAAATACACATATTTTATAATTAAAACTCAATTACTTACTTAATATTAAATTGTATAACTAACTTAAAAACACTAATCATACTAGGTGAAATCATAAAATTTAAACCCTTTTATGTAATTATTTTTTTTTTCATTGCTAGTAATACACCAATTTGCTAGAATTATTAAAAAGAAGAAATCTATGAGCCATAAGGTAGACTTCAGACTGGAGTTTTAATTCAGTAATTCCTTTAGTCAATGGATAAAATTGAGTAACTTTGAGATTTGGTCCCATAACAACAAAAGATTCAAGGTTGTTAGATGTCTTTAGTATTCATATGATATGATGTGATCATCGGAAATTTTTATGTTACCCGGTATTAGTATATTTTTAGTTGATAAGTATATTGTCTACAATGACAAGGATAATCAAATTCATCTAAGAGTTCGAATCCTATTTTTTTTTATTTTTTAATTAGGTCAGACTGTAAATATTAGTTTTTTTGTAAATATCCTAAAGTTATTGTGAATGATCTATCCAAAAGCTGAATTAGTTAAAGTGTGCATAAATTAATTGGAACAAGTGTTTTTAAGACCGAGTTCACAGTTCGAGTCGCTATTTATATTCAGAGGAAAGGCTGAACCGGATTAGATCAGCCAAAACTTATAAACTCGGTTAAAACTCAAGATTCAAGACAGTTTGATAAAACTTTAATGGGTCTTTAGAAAATACGAAAAAAAAATTTACTAAAGTTTTGGGATTTTTGGGTTAATTGGGCAACTACCTGAAGATTTATAACCCAAGACAAAAATTAAAACCTCTTAATACAAAAAAAATAAAATAAATAAAGATTAGCAAATCTCAAAAGTCAAAACCAAAACTCAAGAGGGTAAAATTTCTTCTCACTTTTTTTATTAATGCGGCCAACCACTAAAATTTTTAAGGACCAATATTACTTGAAATCATGTTTAGAAATAATAATTTTTATATAACATATTATATATATATATATATATATATATATATTTAAAGTAATGAATTGCTTTTTATATAATTATGAATTTTTTGTTTTGTTTGATTAATCAGTTAAGATCCGATAAGTTGGGGGCTTGAATAACCCGATTTTCAAAACATTGGACTGAAAACTACTTAATTGCAATATCAATACATCTTCAACATTATGGAAAATTGTTCAAATATATAATAAATTGAAAATATTTTTAATACTATCGTAATATTAAAAAATTAAATATTATTATGATAAATATTTTAATATATAAATAATACTAATAACACTATTTATGAATTTTCGATGGTAAAGCAATATATCAAATTTCGAAACTGTTAAAAGAGCAAAAGGAATCCTATGATGGACAGCTAAACGATTTTCACAACTTAATTAGAATCTCAGCAACACGAGGACATAAAAAGTTGACTCTGTCTAACCATGTGTCTCTGCTAATAAGGTAGGTGACAACAACCCTATTATTTAAAAACGTTAGTTATATTCTCATCCTCTCCCAAAAAAAAAAAATTCACGTTAGTTATAATATTTATTATTTTTTTCTTTCGTATAATTCAACTTAACTTTCTATTCAAGAAATTTTTTCTTTCTTTCATCATTTGATAGTTTGATTATACTTCAAATTTATTTTTAGGGTCACCAACCGTAGGTGGTATAGAATCTTTCTCTCTCTTTTCTTTTATTGTTCTTATATTTTATATAATAAATTATTTTAAATATATTATTTAAGGAAGATTTTATAACAGTTTTTTAGTTTTCATATCTGAAAGATTTTTTATCTTTCAATTTTATCAACTTTTTTGATAGATTAAAACGATTTTTTTTAATTCCATTATTTTGGTTGGAGTTTGCTTTTTTCGTTTAATCAAAGGCTTTTCCAAACATTCTTTCTTATGGTTTGAGAATCTTATGTTATTATGAAAATTGTTGGCCTAGATATATCAAGTGAACATACATGATTATTTTGTTACCGCACCAATAATAATGAAAATGTTTTATCTCAAAGATGTAATTTATGAAATTAGTAGAATTTGTATTCACTCTTTAAATCAACAAGAAATTATTAGATGCTCAATTTTTATTATTAAATATCATATTTTTATAATTGTTGTAAGTTCCCTAGGGCTATATTTTTGAATAAATTTTATATTTCATAAAAAAAAATTTCTATTCAAGAAAATCAGCAATAAAAATTAAATAATCTTTTGAATTGTGCACATGGATTGCATGTGCCATCGAATTAATATTTTTCATAAATGAGGATTTAATTTAATCAAAAGCAAAACCACTATAAACTAATCTCTCCCCCACTTTCAAATCAGATTGTTGTCGCAACTCTGTGTAACATGACTTGATTAATCAATTTGTAAACATCGGTAACTGTAAGCCTTATTAATTATTTCCATGGTATCTGCTAATTAATATTAGTAAATGGGAAAACTGTTAGATATAATTAATAAGTAATTTGGATCATACCCACTATAGAAATTTCATAGAAGAATTTAAAGGGTTTAATAATAATCAACTAATCCCCTTTACGTTTCCATTTAAGATATCATGTGAAGAGTATTAAGAAGAGAAACTGTTGAAGTGACAATTTTTTTTTGAGTTAATTCTATTTAATTGTCTTTAAAGTTTAAAAGTACTAGTAATAAAAACTTTTAATGTGATATTTTTTTAGATATTTTCAAAGACATTATATTTCACATAAAATCATAATAAAATATTAAATTTAATATGAGATACTATATACTCACTAAAACAAGTACTTAACTCTTTTTATATATCTGACAATGTTAATCCTAAAATTGTTTAAATTGTTAAAAATGTTCACTTCTAAATCAAATTTGACATATGTTTTTCTTATAGAACTAGACAATAAGTAAGATTTTCCTCACCTCCAAACTCAGACCCAATTATTTGGTATATTATCATATTTACTTTGTATTTTAGATATTTGAAAACATTTACGATATGTTATAGATATTGTTATTTAAAATATTTAATGTTATCCAAACTACAGTTTGTCATCTAACTTAAAACTCATGAAAATCTTACATTCTTAAAGTTTTAATTTATTTTTAAAAAATGTCAATTACATTCTTTTCTTATAATTTTTAATTATATTACCATATATAAAAAATATTAAATATTATATTTTATATCATAATACTTAAACTATCAAAAAATATATAAAATATTAATATACAAATAATTCTCCTCCAAAAATCACAGTAGTTGAAGAATCACTCAGTCACAGCACCGGCCAAACTAGTCACTTTACTGAAACAATTTTCTTTTTTTGTGCACATAAAATTTTTCTTCACAAATACATGTGCAGAATCTTTTCAAGAAAAGGCCTTTGTTCTGTAGTCACAGAATCTGTGATTTGCGTGTATCACAGGGTGGGGAGCGTGGTGGTGATAGCTACCGCCATTGATGGCTAAGTTGCCAATTTTATATGGCAACTCCAAAAGCCACAAACGGGACAAAAACTGAAGAAAAGTAAAGAAAGATAAATAAAGAATAGGTAGGAAATGATAATCAAGCAAGCTCAGCCATGGGACGCACATGTCTTTTGGGGGGGGGGGGGGGGGGGGGGGGGGGGGGGGGGGGGGGGGGGGGGGGGGGGGGGGGGGGGGGGGGGGGGG
>JASKGM010007191.1:0-10264 GCA_034509205.1 Ceratonia siliqua | reverse complement strand
ATATATTTAAGACTAGGTCCCTGGATCCAAATCCTTTCCTGTAAATCAAAAAACTTCACAAGCAATTTTTGAAGACAAAAGGAGTGAGAGATAAAACAATGGTGGAGTTTGTAATTGAAAAGCAGAGTTAGGCAGTGAAGAACTCCCAGCAAAAAGTTGTAATTGATCCATAGTAGAACCAGCCCCAAAAAACCCAGGTTTATATCCACCTCCTTTGTTGTTGAAGGCATGGGGTGGTGCTGTCATCATGTTCATATTCCAATAAAATTCTTGATTTTGAGGCTCAACTGCCCAAGATTTAATGTCCTTGGTGACTGAAGTGATATAGTAGTGGAGGTTGTTGTAATTAACGAGCAAGGCCTCCTGAAATAGATTACAGTGGAGATGATAAGGTGTGGATAAAACTCCAATCCTTTAGCCAACAATTAGAACAAGGATATTGTGCTTACAGTCAGGGACGGATTCAAGGTGGGGCTGGGGGGGCACTGGTCCCCCCACGTTTAAATCTTTCTGAACAACTCCTTAAAGCCATTGAAGAATCTCTCTCTGCAATTGTTGTTCTGTCCACAAAATATACTACATTTGCTTGGTGTTTGGATGAGTTGCAAAAAATTGTTGAATCTAGAAAATGTTTGATGAATTGGTTTTCCCAGTCTTCTATGATGTAGAACCCTCTGATGTAAGGTACCAAAAGGGAAGCTTTGCCGAAGCTTTCAGAAAACATGGAAACATATATAAAGAAGACAAAGATAAGGTTGACAGATGGAGACAAGCCTTAAGAAAAGTTGCCAATTTATCTAGATACCTATGAAAAAACATGGTAGTGAGGCATCATTGGAAAACCTTGATGTAAAACCCTTGCCTCATTACCTTGTTTTCTTGTTGACAAATTTAACCTTTGAGACTGTCTCGGCTCTTCTTCAATAAACTCTGCATCACTTCAATAATAATTCTTGAGACCTAGGTCTTTATAAATCAAGAATCAATACATAGAATTTTAAGACATTGAGTACAAACAATATTGAAGGTCTGTAAACAAAGAAGTTAATGATGTAATTGGGTTATAATGTACAAGGAAAAACATTAAAAAAATTGCCAGACCAAGTTATTAAAACAAAAAAATTTAATGAAGCTAAGAATGGCTAATAATAAACAAGTAAGTTAAGTAAAACACCCATTTATAGAAACAAATAAAGTCCAACCACAACTTTTTACATAAATGTTGGAAAAAAAAGAACAGCAAATATTGGGGACTGAATTAAAAAAGAATATGAGATAATGAATTTGGAACAGATCGAGAAATGGGGTTTAGGACTGAGGGCTTAGAAACTACTCAGACCTGAAAATATATTGATTGGTAAGACAAGCAAGAACCTTTTCTAGGCTTAAAAATGTTTGACTAGCAACTAAAAATCATTAATATACTAGCAAAATAACATAGAACATTTACTTACCACTAGCATAAAGGGGAAATTTTAAGGAAAAAAAAACGACGCACCCTTTATCTTGGAGAAATTGATAGGAAAAAAATGTGGACATTGACAAAAATAGAAAAAGTAATCATAAATTGTTGTCTATTTCCTTTAACATGTACATAATACTTTACGAAAAGTATTATTTCAAAGAAAAACGTTAATTTTCAATCCGTACGAGACCAAGTATTTAATTTCATTTTCTAGAAGCACACTCAGATTGAAAACGAAGACATCATTTTTTTTATGAACTTGGATCAACCTTTCAACATTAGAAAAAAATAAAAATAACATAAAAGACGCACCCCGTTTTGTTTATTATATTGTTTCTTTCTTTCTTCACTTTATGTTCTTTTTATTTTTTTTTATTATGTTGAAAGATTGATCCAAGTTCATAAAAAAATTGTGTCTTCGTAAAATTAAATACTTGATGTTACGAGTTTCACATCAATTATACAAGTAATTATGAAATGGTACTTGAGTCTAAGAGACACTCTCACATAATAGGTTAGAAAGAATATTATGAGTCTCACATCTGTTTCACAAACAATTATGAAATATTACTTAAGTCTAAAATGATCTGTCACTTAATAAGCTAGTCTTTTGGATTGAGCTATCCTCTTAAGCTTAAGACTTAACATTAGTGATTTCATTGAAAGTTGGTGCATTATGAAATAGTGCTAAAAGTAGTACCATTCTACAATTGCTTGTAGAATTTATGTGGGACTCGATAACACTTGGTCTCCAATAGATTGAAAATTAACATTTTTCTTTGAAATAATATTAATTTAGTAAAGTATTAGGTAGTTTTTATGTTAAATCACTTTTATTTTAAAGTATTTCTCTCAAACTAAAGAATTTAAAGTTATAAGCCTCCAAGAACACTTCCTTTGAAAAAAGAGATCCCTAGTATCAGTATCATCATTTCTGATTTTGTTTAATTAAGAGTAAAACATCATTTTGGTCCTTGAAAAATTGTCACGCTGCCACTTCAATCCCTAATTTATTTGTGGTGCTACTTTACTCCTTCAATTTATGTTATGTTGGCCAATTTAGTCATCTGTCTAGGTAATGTTAGTGAGGTTGGATGAAAAAGTCCGCATGGCACGTTAAGTGCTGATGCGGCCGTTATGTGGTGACATGGCACATTAAAAAGATTAATAAAAGGGGGCCTTTAATTGACCCCATGCAAAAAGATAAATGATTTTTGTACACTCTTTCTCTTCTACACTAATATACACTCCCATTGTTAAATAATATACTTCTTTTCACAGTGGACCCACTTTGTTTTTCTCCTCAACTTGACCTTTCTCCTCTCTCACCCCATTTCAAAGCAAGTTTATTAGGACACAGTGACAATGAGATAGACCCAACTTCTATAGCAGGCTCTGACGGTGGGTGAGCAGCAGCTGAAGATGGTGCTTTGGAGTTTCGGAAAGGAGTGACTGTCAACAGAGAATGAGAGAAAATGGAGAAAAAAATATTACCCTTTGAGAATGAGGTGAGTGATGTAAGGTACAGCTCCATTAAGAAAAAAATCCTGCTCTATCAAGATGGTGGTCAAGGTGGTGCGATGATACCGGAAGTGTCGAGCCTTGGACGGGAGCCGCTAGTAGGGAGCGGCGAGCGACTAGCGACAATGCGACGGTGGCAAGTGTGGTGGAGAAGGGCCACCGTTCTCTGAACCAACCGGGCAGGGGACACGACTTTGAGATACACAAGGGAGGGAATGAAGAAATTTGGGAGAAGAATATTTAATTAATATATTTGCTGACTCAACAAATATATTAATTAAATATTCTTGGTGTAGGATGGTGTAAAAGCTCTTGGTGTACAAATAGCATTCCTCTGCAAAAATGGGGTTAAACCACCTATCTTTGGTGGACCACTTAAATTATAGTAAGAAGTGCTGACAGGGGGGGCCACACATTTATTTAACTGGGTATAAACATCAGAATAATTAATATAAATTTTGACAGATTAATTTTCATTTATTATAAATCAGCCCCAATGTTATGGACTGTTCTACTTTCAAGTCCTTCCTCACCATTCGTTCTCTCCCTTCCATTTCCCCTCTCTCCCTTCGTCCCTTCGTCCCATAGAACTCTATTAATCTCTGTATAAAGACTAAGGAATGGAGGCATGGTTTGGCGAAGAAGGGATCCTCTTTTTTCTTTATTCAAAAATTTATTTTCTCCTTTTATTATGTTTAAGTGTGTTTTATTTTTTTTTTAAAAAGATAAATTGTTTCAAAAAGTAATAAAGGATTAATAATAAATTAATGCCTAAACTAAATGTACAATAATTATAGTCATTACATGTTATGTAATGTATAAATATTTGATTTTTTTTCCTAAACATTTTTTTGGCGCATGTTTCAAAAATAATTGTAAATTTTAGAATTAAATTTTACGAGAATTCTTACATAATAGTGTCTCAATTTAAAACAACTTCAATGTGACATTATTATACTAGTGACCTTGACATTAATTATTTCGATAAATTTAAGAATTTTCACACTTGAATGCCTTGATTGAATTACTATGTAGCATTTTTTTTAGTTTTAAAAATCACTATCTAATTTAATCTAATAATACTATGATGATGGCACAATTTAAAAGTCATGTGTCATAACTTAATCACCATGTGCAATCTAACTAGATATTTTCACACCTTAATACCCTTATTTAATCATTATGTGACATAATGTAGTGTTATATAATTCATTTCATTTGAACTTCATGTCAAAGTGAAAAAAGAAAGTATCATTTTAATTTCAAATAATTGATATGATTCTCTGTTATGCCTTTAGTTGGGTTTAAGGGCATTTTCGTAAATTCACTAATTAATAATTACTTAATTATAAAAAAATAAAAATAATAAGTAAATAAAAAACTACCCCTCCTTCCTCTCTCGTTACTTTCAGGAAGCCAAAAAGCTTCAAGAAGAGTGCCCTAGCCACTTTGTTCGTCTCTTGTCATTGGGTATGTAAATTCCTTCTTTCACCATTTTCGATTCCGATTTTTGTTGGTGGGTGGTTCTAATTTACGAAGTCTTCAATGCAGTCTCTTGATTTGTGGCCTAACCGAGTTGTTCCTTTCATTTCCAACATGTTTGACTTCCCTGTGTCAAGCTCTGTTTCAGTTCTGGTTTCTTTTCCCTCTCGGCTAGCAACAATTTCAAGTAACTAATTTCAAGTTTCAGATAATTATTTCAGGTCTTATGTTCAGATTTTGTATCTTCTATTAAGAAATTTTCTATGCAATCTTTATATGCCCTTTTGTTGTTCTTATTTTATTTTGGGTAAATTGCTGAGAAGGGTTATATGAGTTCATAGTACCCAAAATTTATAGTTAGAGACTAGGGGTTGGGTTTAATATATCAACAAGAATACTAAATAGAGTTCAACATGCAATGGATCAGTTTAAGGAGACTCTTAGCTATTTGGAAAGAGGACAACCTTGAAATTTCTTTTATACAAATTGTTGGAGCGATTTTGTGTTCTAAGGGTGAGTTGAAGTTTCTATCTTGTCTACATATATGGAACCATATGACATTATTTTTATGATAGTCCTAAAATTTTATTAATTATTCTTTTAAACCAAAAGAAAATTCTAATTATGTTATTTATTAGTCTTGGAGTTATTTTATTCACCCTTTTATGTCAAAATCTTATTTTCATGAAATTATTGCCATGCAAAGTGATTTTAGGATTATCAGGAATGAACTCTGATTATGTGAATTTCTAGATGTAAAATTTTGTGATTGAAACAAGTTTTCTGATGATGTTTTTTTTTTAGAAAAGGTATTGTAAGTTGTAATATTCTATGCTTAAATTAATTGTGAAGGCGTGGTAATATAAATTCATTGATAAGTAAAATTTTGGTGGATCCTTTGACACGTCTATAGGGTAACCCTAGGTGCACCTAGTATTAATTGTTCATGGACTGTTTATGGGAGGTATAAGGTAGGCCATTGGAACGGGCATGTGAATAATTATATCCATGAGATTACTCCGGATATATATGATACATTGCTTCATGAGAAAAAGTGACTTATGTAAATAACTGTTGGATCCATCTATCTCTTATATTATAAAATTTATTTAACTTCGCAAAATTTTATGTTTTATATATATATATATATATATATATATATATATATTTATGTTGATAAGTCTATTTCTCTGACTTTATTTCTCCTTAGTTAAATAGGTGCTTAATATAATTCAATAAGCTTTAAATAGTTGCTTAAGAATTTTAATTATATTATTTGAACTTACCTCTCTATGATAGAATCTTGGTTTCTAAATTAGGAAGTGTTCCTTTGTTATGAACACAGTTTTCCTAAAGCCATCTTACTTATGTTAATTTTTCCCTTTTCAAGTCTTATATTTCAAAAATTGCCATGTGGTTTCTATATGTGTAGGATGGGTAGGAAATTTTGTCTCATTGAGTCTTTGTAACTCACTCCTTTTTTTTTTCTTTTCAGACCAAGCTACAGGTGCTAAATCTTCTGAGTCTCCATATTCTGATGAGCCTGTCAACTAGTGGTGGTAGACGTTTCTCTTGTTGGTGAAGTGTTTTGAGAAGGCACTTGGACAAGTTGACTAGGATGTGCATCGGTCATATTGGTGTTTTGGTCATGTCATGTATATATATATATATGAATTATTTTGATTAGTTGTTAGTATTATCTTTTGTCTTGTGACCTTGAGGTTATGGACCTCTGTGTGATGGAATTATCTATCCATTTTGGTTGTGGATTATACTTTAAAATGTTTATATTTCAGAAAGAACTTTGTCCTATTTTATGTAGAAGTGACATGACAATTTTCCTATTTAAAATATATGGCCTCGAGCACTTGATTTATAAATTGATTTGAATTTAATTTGAGTTATTTTGAATTATACTACATGCAATCATAAAATAAGCTGATAGGTTGTCAAGTGGTTTCCTACATCGGTCATGCTCCTAAATTGGGGGTGTGACATTCTCGTTTGAAATTTATCAATTTTAATTGGAGAGAATAAAAAAAGTAGTAACTTCAAATTCCATGTGAATTTAACTTAATTGGTATAAATTTTTTTTTAAAAAAATATCTAAATTTATTACACTTTATTAGTGTCAAATGCGCAAATCAATTTTATGCAATTCTCTTCAATTGTAGATGATTAGTGTCAAATTAAGATAGAGAAAATATAATTTATTTGAACTTAATAGATGAAAAGTTGAAATAGGCCTACTAAGTAGTGACATGATGAATATAGTAGAGCATAAGTTTCTATTATCTATAACTTATACTTTTGTTCACCTTATCAAATTCACTTTCTAATTAAAAGAAAATCCTCAATTACTTGCTAGATGTATAAAGTATGGCTTAAGTTACCATGATAAAATACTTATGTTCTTGTTACAATATGCTATCAAATTAACTTTTAAATTAAGACAAAATACACTAATTGGTAGTATGATGTATTAGTATAGGATAAGTTTATATTACTTATAACTTATACCTTTATTTAACTTATCAAATTCACTTTCTAATTGGGAGAAAATCTTTAATTAGTGGCTAAATGAGGAAGAAGATGAACCATGTCTTACAAATCCTACTTGCAAATAAGAAGAGTAAGAGAGAATATGAGATTTATTCTCTTCAATTTTTTGACTTGTTTTTTACACTATTGTTCTTCACTCACCTTAATCTATTTATTAATGTATATTTTTAATTTTTATTATACTTGAAAATTTATTTTAAATTGTGAATCTTTATGTATAAATTTGAATAATTCTTTTGGAAAATTTTTCATAAATTTGTTTGTGAAAAATATTTAAATGGAGAAGAATATCATACTTTGTATATCCTCAACTTTAATATAATTTAATTACTAAAAAGAAAGTTTTAATATTAATTGTTAATTTAAATGGGGTGTTAACATAATTTTAGCTAAATTAGAGGGACACATTAATATTGCCACATAAGCTAATAAATGACCAACTGAACAGGTAACCAAAAATAAATATCTACCACTAGATTTGGCACATAGCACAAGAAACGGTGAAGATTGTGCCAGGTAAGATGGGGTTATGTAACCCCATATTTTTGCCTGGGGTAAATTAAAGGCCCCCTTAAAAAAAACCTTTTCTCTCATTTCTCTCCCTCTCTAGCCCATCGTCTCCTCCCTCTCTCTCTCTGAAACTCTTCCTCTCACTCATCTCTCTCTCTCTGCCCCATAGTGCCCAGCACCATGCCCCTCCCTCTCTCTGGAACTCTTCCCAGAGGTGATAATCTAACTTCACAAAAATATCTTCTGAATATTTTATAAAAAACAAAAAACACTGATTGTGTGGCTAGGAGAAGAGCCACCAATGCTTGGACAGAAATGGTCAGCTTTCATGGGCAATGGGCTGATAATCTTCACGTGATATTTATTGATTATTATATTTTTTTTCTTAATCAACTCATTAATGTTTTTATGATCAACCAAACATAACTTAGAACAATTAAAATTCCATGAACTGAATTCTAACCAAGAATTCACATAGGTGGTCATTACAGAAATAAAAGGTATGAAATGAAAACTATGACATCATATACACTTTAGTGAATGTACCTAAAAGCAGCTAAGTTTTATGCGTTAGCATAAATGGTACCTCAATAAATTGAATTTGCTACATGATTGTAAGCAGTAGTATAGATGAATTGGGGCATCGTCTATTTGCCACAATTTGCCCATGTCGTAATCATGGGTAATCAGCCTTATTAATGCACCAAAGCTAGTAAACGTGAAGAGAATCGGACAAAGAAATAAAAGGTATGAAATGTAGTGAATGTACATAAAAGCAGCTAAGTTTTATGAGTTAGTATAAATGGTACCCCAATAAATTGAATTTGCCACATGATTGTAAGCAGTAGTATAGATGAACTGGGGCATCGTCTATTTGCCATAATTTGCCCATGTCGCAATCATGGGTAATCAGCCTTATTGAAGCACCAAAGCTACTAGACGTTAAGAGAATCGGACAAAGAAATAAAAGGTATGAAATGTAAACTATGACATCGTTTTCACTCTAGTGAATGTACCTAAAAGCAGCTAAGTTGTCAACTAGCTTTCCCTTGTAAAAAAATGCCACGTTAACTTTAAGCAACGGTCGAAATAAAATGTCTATTAAGACAAGACAACTTCTGATGCATGGTAAAGTGGAGTCCGTAAGTGCTTGCAATTATTGAGAAAATTAATCAAAACAAAATGCCAAAGACCATAGAATCCTAGGAAATTGGTCCATGCTAATAGAGTACTAACCACATGACAAATACATGATTAGAATCCAGTATATATGGTTAGGTTATATATTTAAATGTATTTCAAATATAGAATAATACTAAGAATATTCTTAAGTTTGTATATATTAATACCACGACTCTAGATACAATTGAGATCGTTTTCTTATCATTTACGTTTTTCTATACATGTACCTATAATGAAATTTAGCCATAAAAATGACATGCATGTGTCCAAAATTTTAATTATTGTCCATACCATTGAAGATAAGGATGGCGATATTTCAATGTACCAATACGTCTACACTAGAAGCAGCTTATTGTCCACTAGCTTCCCCGTATAAAAAAATGCCACGTTAACTTTAAGCAATGGTCGAAATAAAATGTCTATTTAGACAAGACATCTTCAGATGCATGGTAAAGTGGAGACAAAAATAATTTAATAATGCGGAGCCAATTACTTTTTGTGTCTATGGAGTTATACTTAAGAGTATAAAAGAATGTTTCACAATAATTGATTCATTGCATGAGTCTATTCATAAGTTTAATAACCTTAATATCATGTTTGGAACATTAAAATTTTTAAAATTGATTTCATTTGTAAATGAATATTCTTCTATAAAACTTATTTATAACTATACAAACCTCAGACTGTAACTCGTTTGTAAATCATTTTGTATGTAGTATTTAAAGATTTATATATACAGGACATGCAAATCATTTCCTTTCTACTTAAAACATGTTTTGAACACAATCATTTAGGTCCATGCTTGTAAATATTCAGTAAATCTAGTTAAACTCATATCAGTAATTGTGCAACCGTATAACAAGTGTTAAAAAGACATGACCTCGATATAACATGGCAAGAAAAGGGGAGGGGAGTGTAAACTGCACTATAACTGTACTATTATTCTTTGGTAAACCTCCCGTATATTCCACAAAATTTTTAATCTTTTGCGTTGTATGGGTTCTATTAAAGTTAATCTTTAGATAGAATTAATCTTTTATAATTGTATCATAATCTCTAATTTTAAATTAATTCAAGATTGAGCCATTAGAAGACTAAAGATGTTTACACAAACATTTTGCCACAACATTCTACAAACATTGTATCTCATGACACAATCTAAATTCATTTAGTTTCACTTAAATGTTTTTATCAAATTTAAATTATGTCAAATCACTGCTTGTGTAAAGTTGTATATACAAAGTTTATAAATTTATCTCTCCTATTATAAAACAATAATAGGCTCTATAAACAGAAGGAAAAAAGCAAAGTAATACTACAGTGTTCTTGATAATTCTTGATATAGAGAAACACAAGCATTTTGTCCTTGATTTCAAACCTATCTTATTGTACTTATTGTCTTATTGAAGTCCACGTGGAACACAACGCTCATATTTACTATTTTCCCCATTGGCTTACACAAGCCCCAAGCCCTCCCTCTCTCTAGATATATATATTTATGCAAGAGCAACCTCTCACTCATCCTCATCTTGTGTTAAATCA
>JASKGM010007190.1:0-10265 GCA_034509205.1 Ceratonia siliqua | reverse complement strand
TATTAATTGAGTAAATATTCATCTTTGAATTGTAATTGTGAATTTCTCAAAACTTGGAAAATGAAACTAATTCTTGGTTACTTTTCGGTGAGCATTATACTTATTTTAGATCTTTTTAGATTGTAATGTTTTTATTTTAATATATAGTTTGTATATTTCAATAAATTCTTTTAAAAAACTAATGATATCAACTCCTTAAAATTTTTGTGGGTATTATTTGGGACATATTATTTATACCTGGCATCGGCATGGCATCTAAATTCTTATTTGGTGTGAAGACACTATGTGTAAAAATATATGGTGCCATGGGAAGGAAAAATTCAGGTAACATGAGGTACTATGTGAGAATAGGTGCCCCAAATAACATTCCCTTACAAGTTTCTCAATTTTTTTTCTAATTTTTGTTTTTGGTTATTTGTATTGAAGTGCTCCTTGAGATTAGTGCAAAATGAATACATGATTAAAATCATAAAAATTGCTTACTAAAAACTAAAAAGAAAATTATTTTTGGAATATCTAAAAATATTGTAACTTTGAATGATATTTACATGAAATATAAAATTTATTCAAAAATAAAGTATAATGATATTTACAATAATTATATAAATCTCATATTTAATAATAATACATAAGCATATAATAAAAATCAATTGAACTAAGGGCAAATACAAGCTATATTGACCTAAAATTGTAGGATGAAAAATCTTCACATCATTATTAGTACTGTAGCAAAATAATCATGTTTGTCTACTTGATGTATCAGATCCAATAATTTTTATAATAACATAAGACTCTTGGATCATGAAAAAAATGATTAGGAAAAACTTGATTAAATGAAAAACAAACTCCAGCCGAAGTGGTGGAATTATAAATTTTTTCAATCTACTAAGAACGACAAATAAAAAGATAAAAAATCTTTCAGATATATTAAGACAAGATTGAAAATTTGTTATCAAATCTTCTTTAAATAACATATCTAAAGGATTTATTATATAAAATATAAATAATAGAAGAAAAGGAGGAAAGGGCTGCTACATATAATGATTGGTGATAGTTTCAAAAGATGAACTTGCCTATAGAAAAGAAATGCTGTCAACTATAAAATAATTGAGTGGATGATATTTTTCTTTGAGTAATGATATTTCCACACCATTATTTTCACACTTATTTTTATATCTACTTCTTTCCCATTAATTTATTATAAAATAATAATGAAGAATAGTATTTATGCATCTCCGTATGCCCACAGCCTCCCCTATCCTAATTTATTATTAGTATTTGTGATGAAATGATAGAGGAGAGAGAAAAAAAGAGAGAAAATGACAAAAATAATGTTAGCAAATTAGGCTGTGGGAGGAGTGTGGAAATAAAAACATTGAATAATGATAGATGATAAATAATAATAAAATAAGAAATGTGAGAGATAGAGCTGTCAAAACAAGCTAGGCCCGTTAAGTTAGCCTACCTAACTCCTTTAAAATGACTAACCCGTGCCGCCTCGCCTGGATGGTGAGACTGAGGGTTTTTTTTTTTTCCCTCTCCTATCTCCAGTCATAACTGGAGTACCACACCTATTCGACTCATGACTCATGGCATGAGATGGAAATCATGTAAGTGGAACAATCACGTTGAGTTATTGTGGAAGGTAGGGGTGAACAGCGGTGTGGTTTTAACCGCAAAACCGTGTTAACTGCACCACCCTACCCTAGAACTGCACTGCACCATAGTTCAAGGAGTGCGGTGCAGTTTGAAATATGGATTAACTGCATTGTGCGGTGCGATTAGTGGTTTGGGAGGTCTAAACGGCGGATTTAACCGTACCGCACCGCACTGCACATTAATATTAAGGGAAATGGAACTTGTTAATTATAAGTATTCTTGGTTAAATTTACTGTTACATTTCTGCTTTTCTAGATATGGACTTTTTTGAGGGAAAAATGTTGTGTTATACTTCTGTTTAAAATTAATTGTGGAGATTATTTTATTAAATTATTGAATTAAGGCTGTTTTGTTGGTTATTTATCAGATTTTTTTTTTAGATTTGCAGTTAAACCCACGATTAAAACCAAACTAAACCGCAAATATGCAGTGCAGTGCGGTTCGGTTTTAATTGCCAAATTTCAATAATCCGTATCGCACCGCACCGCATTGTATTTTTTTATGCGGTGCAGTATGCGGTTTTGTAAAATACCGTACTGCACCGCATTCATCCCTAGTGGAAAGATGATGTGATGACAAAGTGGTTTAAGAAAAATGGTTCCTATCGAGAATTGAACCAGCTCCCTTTACTTATACTTTCAACATCTTACCATGAAGCTATAACATCTTGTAATACCGTATGTAAAAAATATTTATATAATATATTTTAGCCCTTTAGGCGGGCTAACCCACCAACCTACCACACTTGGTAGGCTAGCCCATCTTGCCCCACTTAAAGGGCGGGTTAAAACGGGTCGGGCGAGCCAACCTGTTTGACAGTCCTAGTAAAAGGAGGTGTGAAAATAGTATAAAAAAAGTTATGTAATAATAATATTACTATTTTTTTAATATATTATTATAAAATATCTTTTAAAATAATTTAAGGCACAGAAAAAGTAAATATCATAAATAATTATTTTTGAATAAAATATGTAAAACTATGAAAATCAAATCCCATAGAATTATGTCCGGAATAAAGTATCTCTCTTTTTCATCTGTCCTCTATTATATTTTATATAATTTTAAATCTATATCAAAACATGTGAACATTTTCTTGTTTACATAAAATTAAGGAAAAATTATTAGAGGTTAAATTTTTACAGTGTTTATAGAGCACCAAATTCTTATATGATGTCATACATTTTTTTTATTCTTTATATAAAATAATTATCTAATTATAAAAATGTGAGTATCATGATAATATAATAATTATTTTTTATAACTGAATAATTTTTTTTTATAAAAACATAACTATTTTTATAATTAAATAATTTAAAAAAAGATAAAAAAGGAAAAAAAAATGATAAATAGTGCATAATATCATATAGGAATTTGGTGACCTTGGTCTATGAAATATGAAATACCATGTAAGAATTTAGTGCCATATTATACACCAATAAATAATTTTTTTCTAAAATTAAAATGAATATTTTGAAGTATTTCCAAACTTAATCTGCATATTTAGTGAGAACTCAAAGTATCGACTCAATTGTTATATAATTCAGGACTTACAAGTTACAAGACTTGGGACCTGAAACTAATGTTAACAATTAGATATGCTCTCCAAATAGCAGTAGAGATGTTAAAATTTTATCTAAATTAGTCACCCTAAATTAAATCAAATTAAATCGTCAAGAAATTAATTAAAATTGATTAAAATCGTTTAATTCAGTTTTCTTTAAGTGAAAATTAAATGGTTTAATTCGGTTTTGGTTGGAGAAAGAACTTAACTGAATTGAACTAATTAACCATTATATATATTTTTATAATTTATAATTTAATATATACTTTTTGGTTATTTTTATTTATGAACTTTAAGTTTTAAACTAGATAATTAAAATTTTATAAATATTGGAACTTTAAAAATTAAAATAAGCCTCTCTTATATTAAAATTTTGTAGAATTAAGGTTAATTAACTGTAATTCAAACAAATTACATTTAAATTAAGAAAAAATAAAAATATTAAAATTGATTAAATCAAACAAAATCAAATTATCCTTTTATGGTTTAATGATTTGGTTTAGTTTGATTTAGTTGAGGTTTAAAAATTTGTCACGCCCCAACTCTGGGCACGTGCTTAGAGTTGGGGGATGAAAAAGTTGGTATCAGATCATGGTTTATATATGTGGTTAGGGTATATAGAGGTATGGACATGTCCACGCTGTGGGAAATTGCAGACTCAGCTTGTGATAGGTGCGTTTAGGAGCATTTATCATTAGTAAGTTTGTTAGAACTCATTTTGAGTTACTCCACAAATTCTCATCTCCATTCTATTTCGTGTTGTTATACTATATTATGTATAAGCTAAGACCTTGTTATTTTATAGACGATGCCTCCAAGGACCTGAGCCCGTACTAGCTTAGGACATGAAAGGGCTGGTGCATCTAGAGAGGCTTCCACCAGACCAATAACTGTACCTTGACTGTACCTAGGGGTTGGGGTAGACCTCGAGGTCAAGGGAGACCTAAAATTCATCCTCTAATCGAGGTAGTGGAAAGTGCCCATGTTCTTGTTTCTGCTCCCTTATCCGAAATTGTCAACCCAAAGTGGCTCTAGGAAATGCGACAAGCTCTTTGGACCTTAGTTGATGTAATGACTTAAATTAAGATGCTGGATCTTCCAGTGAACATCCTTGTGACTCCAACACCTCTTGCTACCTCACCCTCTGCAGTAGCTCTTACACTCCAAAGCTATCTTGAGAGATTCCATAAGTTAAAGCCTCCTCAATTTTTTGAAGTTAGATCCACCCTTGACCGTCAACAATTCCTGGAGTATGTATAAAATTTTTGGAGAGTTCTTGAGTGTCTAGAGGAAATAGCAGTATAAATGGTAGGGTTTCGGTTAAATGGTGCTACGACAGATTGGTTCCGTACATGGAAGGATAGTAGACTAATAGAATGACTTGTTAACGCTTAGGATCATTTTAGAACCACTTTCCTCTAGCAGTTTCTCTATACCGTAGAGAGGTATGCTGGGATTCAAGAATTCCTGTTTCTCCAGAAGACCAATGATATGTTAGTTTCAGATTGTGCAGCTAGGTTCCTCCATTTATCTCATTTCGTGCAGCATATTTTTCCACCAGAATAGGAAAAAGCGAGATGTTTTGTGGAAAGGCAAGGGAAGGATTATTATGGTGCTATTTCTGTTACAGATAATAGTACTTATGATCAGGTGTTTAATAGAGCCACAAAACTAGAGAACTATTTTAAGAGAGGGAAGCATGTTGAAAATTCTTTAGGTAGTAAGAAGATGCCTCAATTTCAATCGCCCTCTCAGCAAGCATCATTCACAATCAATACCTTTACACCCAATCAATTTAAGCCTTATTCTCGTCAAACAATTGCAAGTGATGCACTTTCTAAGGGAATTAGCTCTGTGTCTTCACCTTCACCCCATTCTTACCCTCAGTGTGATACTTGTGGGAAATTTCATCGAAGATCGTCTCATTTTGGACTTAATGATTGTTACTTATATGGGAAGGGATGACATAGGAGAAGAGAATGCCCTGAAAAGCAAACAATCCTTGGGAGTAGCAAAACCCTAGCAGCACTCAGTGATGTAAATGCCCCATTTGTCGTGTCTGTTCCATTCTCTAATTAGGTTTCCTTTAAGGATTTAGGTAAAGGCACTGTTAGACATGGTTATACCCTTGGCTATAGAGGCCAGGTCAGAGTTTTTGCTTTAATTAGGCAGTACGATACAGCTCCCAACATGATGGACGCAGGTATTTGAATAAACCCTGTTTTTCTTTTTTTGAATTTGAGGACAAATTATTTTTCTAAGGGGTGGATAATTTGTAATGGCTTTTTTAAATAAATCATTCTTGATAAATATTTTCTTAAGAAATTTATCTAAAATAAGTTTTTAGAATTTAAAATGAGAAGTTCTTATTTAATTCTGTAATAAAAAATAAAATAATAGTCCAAAATGTTAAGTGAAGGGCAAATTGGTAATCTTGCCCCCAAGGCTTCTTCAAGAAGCCCTAGCCTTTCTTTTCCCCCTACCTCCACTTTTCTTCTTCTTCCTCACGTTCTCTCTCTTGGGCGGCCATTGGAAAGATTTTTGAGCTTGAGCCTAGAAAATATACTCGTCATTTCCTCTTGCTTCCTTCACAAAAGTTTTTCATCTCGAGCTCCTCTTACACCTTCTTGTTTTTGTTTTGTGAAATAGCTCAAAAATCTCACGTTTAGAGACTTTGACTGTGGATTCAGAGTGGGATTTCTTCTGGTTTTTGGTTCTAAATCATCTTGGGACTTTAGGGGAGTTATTCTAATCTTGGAAGCTTGAAAATCTTGGCTTCTTTTTCTGTCTTGCTGTGTTGGTCGAAACTTGGTTGTGAGGAGGGGTTATTTCATGCCATTTTGGGTTTTTGGGGCTAATTTGCTAAACTAAAATTATAGGGGTTCCAAAAATAAATTCTTGAGGCTTGATTTTCAACAAGTTTCCTCTAGGCATGCATTTTATGGGGCAAGTGGAGTTTTGGCCGTGGAAAGCTTTTTAGTGAGTGGATTTCACTTATCTTTAGATGCCTAGAGTTTTACAAATCCAAAAAATTATTTCAAGTATATTATTTATTATTTTTATTGTTTGAAAATGATGATTATGTGAATGAACATGGAATCATGGTTAATAAGTGGACAAAATATGGATTTAAGTAGTAAAAGTTAGATTAGGATCCATGGTTGATAGTAAGTCTTAGATGACTAGAAATAGCATTATAAATGTTGCGGTTGAGCTTCATCACTAGGGATGGCCCAGATATTGTGGTTGAGCTTCATCAGTGGGGATGACTCGGATATTTATATGGTAGAGGAATTCCTCTTAACTGAATAGTTCAGGTTTCCTTCATTTAGTAGAATGAATTTTGGTACTGTTTAAATTTAAGGATAAAACTTTAGTTTAGAAATTAGTATTTTATAGTTTCTTTGATATGTGATTTTTTTTTTTTAGTTAGTTCCCAGAGTAATACATAGTACTTAATCAATTGAGTATGACAATATCTTTTTACATATTTCAGAAAAATATTTGTTATCTTTCGTCTATTTATAACACTTTGTAAAAGTAATCTGTAATACATATGGGAAGCTAGATATCTTCTGGTAAGTATTTCTCACTCGCTGAGTCTCGTGACTCACCTCGTTATATTTATATATTTTTCATATCTCACAGTTGGTGAATCTTCTACAACTCCATCCACCTATCCCGAGTTTGCTAGTAGAAAGTGGTAAGCCTGCTTGTATTATCAGTGGATGAACTTTGAGAACTCTATAGACATGTTGAGTAGGAGTTGCATTTAGTTGTCTTGTGTCATAATAGTCTTGGAGTTGTTAAATACAGTTGACTCAGTATTGTGGTTCTTTTGTTGTTGTATTTAACTATTTGATAACAAGTTGATGTTGATTTGGCCGTGTGGGGTATGTGTTTTGTCTATTGATTTTGCATGTTTTTGGATAATGGATTGGAAGGAAATCTTTTTTAGTACTTTAATTTGAATGTTTTAAATTTATCTCCTTAGAGTCTTTGAGTAGTCAATGCATAGTTTAAAAGAACTTGAAGAATGTTACTCGAGTAGTAGTTTCATATGCCAATCACGTACCCGGAGTTGGAGCGACAAAAAATTAATCAAATCGAATTGATGAACATTCCTAAGTAATAAAAGAAAATTTTCAAATTTTGAAGGACTCTTTTGTTTTATATTTGAGGACAATTCTTCAGTATTATTCATAATATATCAATATTTTTATGATACTGTTATTGATTATTAAATGAATTTTGATATTTTCATTCAACGGATCAATACTATTGTTAACTAGTCCAAATATTGTTACATTATGGATATTATATAATTTTTTATGATACTGTTATTGATTATTAAATGAATTTTGATATTTTCATTCAACGGATCATTACTATTGTTAACTAGTCCAAATATTGTTACATTATGGATATTATATAATTTTTTATTTGTATTTTCAATATAATATCCTTTGTAAAAAATTTCAATGAATACTTCAAGATATACACAGTAATACGTGTGAAGACACTGATAATTATATATAGTTACGAAAATGAGAAAATCAGTTATAACTAATTAACTATTTATAAACATGTGAATTGACAGAGATGTGAAAATCAGTTCTATCAATTTTGTTATCAATAGTACCTATTTGTACTCAAGAGTTGGAGAATAATTAAAGACCAGAAATGGATCCTTATTAAACTCTCTACCAGCGCCAAAAATAACAAAAAGAAAAGCCAAAAATAGATATTTCCATAAGGAACCAACTCTAGTACCTTCTTCCTTGATGATGTAGCCTTATATAAACTCAAAACTCCAAAACAAAGCAAAGAAGATTGAAATTAAGATTAAATTGGAGGCTAAGAAAATTAGGGAAGGTTGAGGAGAAGAAAATGGGCTGTGAAAGAGTAGTGGCAATTCTTTTAGTTGCTATGATCCTTGTGTTCTCATCTGTCGAGGTTGTAGAAGCTAAAGAAGATGTCAAGTTTCATTCATATCAAGATTGTTATGTGAAGTGCTTTGAGCGATGCATGCAACATCCATTTAATTCTTTACCTCGGCACTGCAATGAGCAGTGCAAATTTGAATGCCACACTTGAAAGGCATTAAAAGAAATACGATACTCTCATATTAAAAAAGAGATATATAGAATATCTAGATCAAATACTTAATTATTGAATTATACTTATATTTATTATTTGTAAATTTATATATATTTTGTCTATCTCTTTTTAAATATGACAATGTTATATATATGAGAAGATCTAAATACATAACAACATGTGGTGATAAGTTTTAAGATTCCAAGGTTTGTGTAAATTTCTATTTTTTTTTAATTTTTTTTCTTTTTTATAGCGTTTAAGTGGTATTTGCCAATATGCTAATTTGCACATACTATAATTAATTCACTTTTTTTTTTGTAGAAGGAGAAAAAGTTTGGCACTATTGTTGCATGGAGCTATTGTCGCTCCAATTTTATCATGGGGAATTTTTTTAATAAAAAATATCATGTGACAAGATTTGAGTGACAGTAGCTCAGTACGATAATAGTACTAGACTTTTTCTCCTAGTAGAAGGCATCCACGAGAACTTTTTTTATTTATTTTTTATTTTAGATACAAGGGTTTAGATTACTTGTAAGACTGACTCTTCTCCTACTAGATATTAATAAAAAGAAAAAAGAAAAAACTAATTTGCTATTAGGTTTTTCCTTACTTAAAGTTATTGTAATTTTCCAAAAGTTCTGTTATTGGGTTTATTAAGTTAACCTCGTCTTCGGTTGTATTGGAGGATTCTCCTTCTTTTATTAAGAAATAAAACGGGTAAAATATAATTTATTCCCTTAAATTATAACTTAATTATAACTTTAGTATATAAAATTTAAAACCTTACAAACTATCCCCATAAAAATTGAAATCATTACATTTCCGTATATATTAACATGTTTTAAAACTTGTTGTAGTATTCTTCGACCTCCACACAAGTTTCCAACACCAAGCTCCTTCAAAATGCAAGAATCTAATATGTCTTGATAAAGTATAATTTCTTATAGCTTTGACTATCTTATGTTAAAAATTAATATGGATAAAGTTATGTTGTCTTTTGTTTCAATGAAAATCCACACTAGACTTCATGTGAGTAAACAAACTATGTTAAAATATAGACGGAGATGTAACAATTTCAAGTTCACTGAAAGTTTATGAGATTGTTTGTAAAGTTTTAAAGTTTATGTACCGAAGTTGTAATTAGGCTAGTTTAAGGGGGCTAAGTGTATTTTTTCCCATAAAACTCTTTTTGAAAAAAAGATGAAGATAATTAAGCCTTGAGAATAAGTTAGTATTAGGAATTTTGGATAATTCATAATGAGTGCATTTGGAACTAAATTGATTAAGAATTCAATATAAATTTTATTAATGAAATGAATTAAAAATTTATTTAATAATTTTTTATTTAGATTTCATAATTTATGTTACATTTTAAAATTATAGGATTTAATTAAATTATTAATTTTATAATAATGTTCCCTTCTAGTATTACATTTAAAAAATAATAACAGAATATGAAACAAAAAATAATAATGATAGAATGAGATAATCTTTTTGTCACCAATGAACAAGGATTGGACATTAAGCATTTGCTCAATTGGATTATTCGAACTCAACCTTAAAAAATCGAAGCTTAAAATTTATATTTAAGTTCAAGGATTGAGTTTAAATAAAATTTTAAATCTATTTATAAAATCGGGTTCAGCTTGAGTTCCAGATTTATAAATAAGTCCGACTCAAATTTTATGTCACACCCCAATTTAGGACACGTGACTGGCGTAGATAGTTACCCTTCAAGTAATTACCTACCAGCCTCACATATCAATGCAGACAATACCATCGAAATTTATTAATAAATAAATGATAAAGATAAACATGTTTTCATAAAATAATTTCTAAGTCAAAAATTTATTAGAAAATCGGGTAGAGTCTCCCCTGAAATATGGACTATCCCAGGGTACAACCTGCAAATAAAACAAGGTGGGCATACCCACCACCAACC
>JASKGM010007189.1:0-10269 GCA_034509205.1 Ceratonia siliqua | reverse complement strand
AGCCACTGGTGCAAATGTCTCATTATAGTCAACCCCAGGTATTTATGAATATCCTTTCGCTACTAATCTTGCTTTGTGCTTTTGTATTGATCCGTCTAGATTCAGCTTTGTTTTGTATACCTATTTAACGCCAACTATTTCTTTCTCCTTCGATCTTTCAACTAACTCCCATGTTTCATTTTTCTCGATCATTTTTATTTCTTCTTTCATAGCTGCTACCCACACGTCTTGTTTTGTCGCTTCTTCAAAGTTTTCTGGCTTCATGGTTATGTAGTTACAGCTTTCATAAATATCTCTCAGTGCTTGTACTTTTCTTCGTGCAGATTCTGGTGAGGAAACTTCTTGAGTTGGTGATGTTCTTGGAGTGACTGGTGAAGATGAAGTGTCTGAATCATCTTGATCATTATCTTCACGAATAGTTGTAGTTTGATATTCTATGTATATGTTCTTCTTCTCAATCTTTTCTTCTTCCCAGTTCCATGCTGCGTTCTCATCAAATTCCACGTCTCGGCTGATAGTGAGCTTCTTTGTCTTCAGATTATATACTCTGAAGCCTTTTGATTCAGTGCTGTAGCCCAAGAAAATTCCTTTATCTGTTTTTTCATCAAGTTTGCTTCTTTTTTGATATGGTATATGAATGTAGCAGATACAGTTAAATACTTTAAGATGTTTAGCAGATGGTTTCCTTCCACTCCAAGCTTCCACTAGCGTTTTATCTTTTACTGCTTTAGTTGGATACCTGTTCAACAAGTATACGGCAGTATATACCGCTTTTGCCCAGAACGTGTTGGGTAGTCCTTTTTCTTTCAGCATTGATCTCGCCATTTCCATTACAGTTCGATTCTTCCTTTCTGAAACTCCATTTTCCTCAAGTGTATAACCAACTGTTAGTTGATGTTGAACTCCTTCTTCTTCACAGAATTTGTTGAACTCGTTGGAAGTATATTCTTTGCCATGATCACTTCATAGTGTTTTAATTTAATGACCACTTTGTTTTTCTACTAGTTGCTTGAATTTCTTAAAGATCTTGAAAACTTCTGATTTTTCTCTCATAAAATAAACCCATGTCATTCTAGTATAATCATCAATAAAAAGTATGAAGTACATGTTCTGATTGAGTGATGGAGTTTTCATGGGCCCGCAGATATCTGTATGAATGAGTTCCAAAGCTTCTTTGGCTCTCCATGTTTGCTCAGATGAGAATGGTTGACGATGTTGTTTTCCAAGCATACAACTTTCACATACAGCTCCATCATTTTTAATGTTTGGAAGATCTCTCATCATATTTTTCTGATGTAGAATACTGAGACCATGATAGTTGAAGTGTCTGAATCTTCGGTGCCATAGTAGTGAATAATCAAGTTGAGTCTTCATAGTGGATTCATATCTCTAGCGAAGAGGAAAATCTCTGCAGTTTCTCATTCTGACTTTGGCTATGAGAAGATCTTTATCATAGATAGTACATGTCTCTCCCTCAAAGTGTAGTGTGTAGCCGCGTTGCATCATCTGACCGACACTGAGTAGATTCTGTGTTAGGCTAGGAACCAATAAGACATTATTAATATATCTCGTACCTTTATTTGTCTCCACTGCCACGGTTCCTTTGCCTTGTAACTCCAGGAATTGATCATTGCCTAATCTGACTTTTGATTGAAAAGTTGTATCTAGTTTAGAGAAAATGTCTCTGTATGGTGTCATATGATTACTGCAGCCGCTGTCTGAAAACCACGTGTCTTGTGCCTTCTTAGATGAGCTGTTGAAAGTGAAAAATAGATATTCATCATTTTCTCTTTCCTCCACGTAGTTAGCTTGATGAGTATTTATGGTGCAGCAGTCTTTTTCCATGTGTCCAAATTTTTTACATTTAGCACACTGCGGCTTGCCTTGGAACCAACAATCTTTTTCTTGATGGCTTCTCCTCTTGCAGATTCTGCATGAAGAATTTTTGTCTCTGCTGTTGGACGATTTCTTTGCTCTTTTTGTATTTTATCCATCTTTGGAAGTTTCTCCTCCTCTTGAATCTTGATGAAATCTTTTTCCCTTATTTTTAGAATTTTGATCCTTGAGACTCATTTTTGTTTGAAATGCACTCTCAACTGTATCTTCTTTGCGCCTCTTTAATTTTTTCTCATGAGCTTCCAATGATCCCACTAGTTCAGTTACTGACAAGGATTCTATATCTTTTGCTTGTTCAATAGCTGTAACTATGGGATCATAATTTTCTGTGAGAGTAATAATTAAGTATTTTTTCTACCACTCTCTTATCAGTCATATTTTCTCCATATAACTTCATTTGATTAACTATATCTTTTATTCTAGCATTATATTCACCTATGGTATCAGATTCTTTCATCTTTAAAATTTCAAATTCTCTTCTTAAATATTAGAGTTTGATGGAGCGTACCTTTTCAATGCCATGAAACTCCTCCTCCAAAATATCCCATGCCTTCTTTACAGAATCAGCATCAGAAACTCTCCTGAGGATGATATCACTCACTACCTGTTAGATGACATACAAAGCTTGAGAATCCTTTTGCTGATTTTCTTTTAATTTTTTATGCTCCTCCTCGGACATAATGGAGGTATTTGCTGGGCTAACAAACCCATTTTTGACAATATCCCACAATCTCTGTAAGTTAAAATATGTCTTTAGTTTTAGACTCCAAAGGTCATAATTTTCACCAGTAAAAACTAAAAGAGGGGTAGATGAGAAACTGATAGTAGATGTAGCCATGGGTTAAATTTTTAGGATCTGGTTAATGGGGTATAGTTGAGGAAGAATTATAAATGTCACACCCAGTATATGACCGAACGTGGTTCTGATACCACTGTAGACTTTTTGAAAAAGAAGAAGAAGAAGATATTTAATGAGGATGGGACATATATATTTAATGATGATAAGGCTTAAGGCTTGTGAGAGAGAAAGGGTCGTGAGTGAGTGAGTGAAGTTGGTAGAATAGTTTATTTGGAAAGATAAGTACAAGGCTAGTGAGACTTTTTTGTTCTAGTTTCAATACATTGCAGAAGAGATCTTATGGCTATTTATAGCTTCTTTTGCCGACTTACGAATGTCGATTACATTGGATTTTTTATATTTAATTGTATCATTTGCTTGTAATATTCTGGAAGCTTCAACATTCTTCATTCTTCACGTGCTTTTTTCTCTTGTTGCTGACATCCAAATTTCTCTAGAATAAGTATTATTGTCAACAGACCGCCCCTAAACTAGTCACAGAAATCGTTCGTGGAGCAGTTGAAGAAGGTCAAGTTCATGGACATGAAGTCGTCGCTTAATTGCAAGGGAGAGCCTGTAAGGTCTAAGTTTCCTTGGAGGATGAAGCGTCTGGGGAGACAGCCTTCTGGATCGTTGATATAAAGCTTGTGCTCGATGTAGGTTCTGATACAGACGGCGAAGTCTCTGACGTTTGGGAGAGTAATCAACGTCTGGTTTTTGTCGTTCTGGCTGTAGAAAACCTTGAAGCTTGTGCCTAGGTACCCACAACTCTCGCTTTCATTGTCTCCTCTTATCTTGAAAGGAAACTCTATAGGAACAGTAAGCGATGGCACTCCACTGGATTTATAAGTGCAAGTTCCAGTGCTTGTTTTTGTGTGAGAAAGGAAGAGAAGGAAGAAGAGAGAGAAACTAACAGGGAAAAAGGCAAGGAAGCCATTAGAGGCTAATATGATGAAGTGAAAGTAAACAAGAAAATGTTTATATACTAAACAGGGCATGGCATGGGACAAGAATTGGGTTCTAATTAACTTAAGTGTCACCTCGTCTAATATATTTATTTGATTCCTATATATGGAAAATTGGATTGTGTGAGGTTCCCTTCATTTAAAAGAAACTTCAATAATAAAATGATTGACTGTGATATCAATGTTTAAGTATGGGGATATTATCAGTCGAAAGCCAAAAAAAATGCTAAATATTTGTAAGACAAAATATATAGAGAACATATTTCGAAATACTTGCGCAAATTATCTTATTCATTTTGATGGTATAATTTGGATGACTATTACTTTAATTCGTTCAGGTTATAATGGACAAACAGAAACAGCTAGCTAGATGGTCTCTCTCTCTTTAAAGGATAAATTACCTTAATATTTTTTAAAATTTAGTAATATAATATTCAACATCTTTTTTATTTTTGAAATAACACTTTATTTTTAATGAAAGTGTAAAAACTTATTTACTCTTTTTTTATTTACCTATCACATTAATGTTAAGAATAAATTAATTTTTTCACACTTTCATAAAAGATGTGAGTATCATTTCCATATCTATAAAAATGGAGGTCATTGTAGAGTTTCCTATAAGCTAGTTTTATTTCTTTTTCTATATTTAAATTTATCTTTTGTATTTTGTACGTCTTTGACAATTTTACTTTGTTTATGAATTTTTGATACTTTATTTATTTTGATAATTACTACTTTCTTTGTTTAATTAGTGAACTTTATAGAATTAATTTTGAAACAAATGTAAAAATACTTGTTATATTTTTTGATTCCTTGCATTAGAAACATGGTTCTTCTGTAAATTTTGGATATCAATATCTGATTTTATTGTACTGTGTTGTCCTATAATAACTTATTATTATTATTATTATTATTATTATTATTATTAATTTATCAATTTATATTTACAAAAAACTCATTAATTCTTTGTGTGTAACTAAATATATATTTCATAAAATTTTTGAAAATTCTTTACCTAGAATATTAGAGAATTGATATTAAGTTGAACAATTTTGTACGTAAACTAAGGTTTTGAAACCTAGACTAGACCGGACATGGGTATGTTTGGTTTGCTTGGGGTGCCAGCCACCAAGATACCAGTCATTCTTTGTGTTATATAAGACAAATTATTATATTTATATAATATAAAAACTTTTTAAAATATAAAAATATATTATTTACAATATCTATTATACTTTCATATTTTTATTAATATATCATAACTGTATTATATATTAAAATATATTTAAACTATAATTTCATATAAAAAATATAGAAGTGTATATAAAAAAATAACGATTAAATATATATATTGCAATTTTTATTTTTGTAGTATATAAGACTATGTCATAACTATATACATATTTTAATAAAAATATTAATATATTAAATTTTATATATGTATGAGTGTATAAAACATAAGGTAGGGTTGGTCGAGTTGACCTAAAAACCTGTGAACTGGCCAGTGAACCATCTGGTTGACTCCTAAAAACTTCCAGCAAAAAGCTGGTGAATAAAACTGGTGAACTAGTCAAGACTGGCCAAGAATCGATGAATCATACTCGATTAAAGGTTTTATGTGTCACGACCCTGCTCCAGGTACGTGACCAGCGTAAGAACGACCAATAGGTAGTTCCCACAAGCCTAATAGATACTTTGGACAACCAGTAAATAAATTAAAATAATCAAAAGGACTACCATTTCATATTAGAAGTCCAAACATTTTTCATACTGAAAATTTGACTGTCTCCCCTGAAAATTGAACATTTCCAGGGATACAACAACACAAAAAGAAGTGGACAAGCCCACTTACAGAACAGTTTCACAGCATAACCATCTCGTTCTTAATCTGTTCATATACACAAAAATGAACGTACACTAGAAAGTTCATTTGTATGCTACCCTGCATATGCAAATCCTACTAACTGTCCACATTACATCCATAGGTTGCTCTATTGCCCAATCAAGAAATAACCCACCAGTCTTTAGTGGCAAGTTCCTAAGATGCTGGATGATCAGAATGTGAGGGCGCCGCAATGCTATCTAAAAAATGTAAAAGTGAGAGAATGAGTCCACAGACCCAGTGAATAGAAACAACCCCACAAAGTACTAGTTTATTAGCACAAGAAAATCAGAAATAGATATACAACCTTGAGAATGTACAGATATTATTATGAATGGATAGAATCTCAAATTTATTCGAAAGCCACGTCACTGTTAAGCCAAAGAACAAGTTATAGTCAATAGAATAAATTGCTCTTTAATAGCATATATGAACTATGTTCATAAAGATAAGAATCAGTTAATATGATGGATCCACTGCTTCTTCACAAGAGAAACTCTAACAGAGACAGATACATATAACATGTAACAAATATTCATATCGGAGCAGAGCTCATAGTCAGATATAGATAACAGATATTTCATTCGAAGTAGAGCTCCTTGTCAGGTACGGATATCAGATAACAGATATTTCAAATCAGGAGCTGAGCTCACCGATGATAACATTCCATAACATGGTCCATGGACATCCAGATAAGCTAGGTGCACCTAAGGTTTCTCTATGGAAGTAGCTAAGGATCCACTAAAATCAATTTATAATTCCATAACTCATAGTATTTACAGTACTGATTTAGATAAAGGGGGAATACTAGAAAATAAAATAAATAGAGAAGATAAATTCTAACCAACATATAGTTGCAAAAAAAATCAGGATACTTCTCAATGTTCATACATTTTAATACAAAGGTAAGATAAAAGTTTAAACAATGCCCAATCATTTCATGTAATGGATGAAATCAAAAAGTGTTATGTTACAAGATGTAAATTAAATAAAAGAGCATTTTCATCTCAAACCTTTAAACACTAATTTTCATATGTCCAATATGTTTGAATAAATAAATAAAATCAACATAAAAAAAGTGGGAAGTTTTACCCACCTAATTAAACGTCTAGACACCTTACTCTTGCTAGCATAAGTTATCATCCACTTTAGAGATCCCTCTTGAAGCCTATTCCTTAATTGAAATTTTGGAAGATTTCCCCCTTCTTTACCTTGGTTGCAAAAATCATGAAACTCAAGGATTGAATCAGTCTATTATCATTAAAATTTAAAAGGTTTCCTTGACCAATAATTTTTCTAACTATCTAGTGCTTTATCCTTACGTAATGGTAGCTCCAAAACTTCAAGATAGAGTCTCAACTTCATCCCCTCCTAATTTATCACAGGAAGCTGGCTTGCAACAGAGTTGTATAATCTACCAAAAATCTATAGCTTTAATAATACAAAACTTAAAGGAGCAACACATCCAAACTGAAATTAGGAATTAAGTACCTATACGGCAGCCGAGCAACAAGTGAAGAGCTTGATCAGCTAAGCAGCAATATAGTAAAGCAAAGATAAAAAAAAATAGAGTAGCAGAACCACGGATGAGATGAGAGACAAGAACTTTCCATAAATGGTAAGGTTAGGTTGGAGAAAGAGACAAATTCTCCTCCACATAGCCAAACACTCGCAACTTGGAGTTTCCCAGACAAAGCCACATAAATGGCTTAAAAAAATCAAGAGATAAAAGTGGGTGGCTGGTAGATTTTGCAACGGAGAAGTTGGAAATAAATGCTAGAGCACCAAGAATTTTTTGGAGAGAACCTGAGCTACAACTCCCTCAACACTTCGTACAACACAAAGAGAGTAAAGGAATGGTGAGTTCAACTGAGGCAAGTCCTTAGAGGACCGCGTAACTTCGTCATGAAATATCTAAGGTAGGGGTCCTCGGACCAAAGTCCCCCAAACGGCCAATGCCAACCTCGGAACTAAGATCCCAGAAACAACCAATCCCAGAATTTCACAAAGTAAGACCCGTTGAAGGCCAAAGAAAAAATAACCTAGGTCGTATTGTAGTGCACAATCTAAAATTGAAACCATCTTCATTAAACAAGTTTCAAACATTACACAAGTCAAAATATATAAAAAAACTAATCCGACGCCGAATCCATATCGCCCCTGGACTCTAAAACAAAGAAGGCTAAATCATTTGTCCCATCGTCAACCGGGTCGACAAGCTCACCGTCGCGTACCATTTTTGAAGGATCTAAGTCGTCAAGAGGAAGATTCAGACTAAAATACTTGACCTGCTCATGACACAGCTCAAATCCTTTGGTAAAAGCCATCAAGTAATTTGAGCCTATTTTCTTCTTGGCTCTTTCCTTCATCCTCCCATTTGAAGCCCTGGCACATCTCAAACGACAATCAACCTTGGACAACTCGGCCATTAGAACCTCAACCTTCTTTTCTGAGGCCTCTAAAACTCCCTTCACCCAATGAAGTTCTTCATCAAGCTTAACGGCCTGAACGCAAGCGACAGCGGCGTCTCCCAATTCTTTATCCGCCTCGGCTAGCCTCTCCGTCAAGTCAGAAATATCACGCCTCAGGCGAATGCTCTGGTATGAAAAACCAACAACGCACTTTTCTAATTCCTGAGCAACCACCAAGCCCCTAGCATGATTAGCAATGGCATACCGAGAAAGATAAACCGTTGAGGCCGAGTTTAATTTTCGAGCATCCGAAGAAAGTAGAAGCTCGGTGTCCACTAGGGAACCTACGTCCAACCTACAATTCCAGAAAGACACAGTAGGATGCTCAGCCTGATGAAAAACATTCTCAACAAAACAAGTCCCCTCACCTCAAGGCTGGAGGATTGACCCCTTTCATCGATGCTATCAACTTCCCGGCAACGCTTGGAAGAGGCCGGACCTTTCCTTTTAGAAGCCGCTCCCTTCTCTCGAGCAATCCCGATCTCACTGGCGAACTGTCCTTAGGGGAGTAGCCGAGGTAACCTTGGAAAACTCTGTCTCGGCCTTCCGCAAGCGAGCTAACTTAGCCAACCTATTCATCTGCTCGGCAGAGAGAAGACTATTTGCAACAAAGACCAAGATAAGTTAAAAAAATAAATAAATAACAGGAAAGATGGCAAGATAAATTAGAAGCCTATGAATCAAATCCCGAGCTTTAAGCTTGACATCTTGAGCACGCTCACTAACAATAAAGCCAAGGCTCTCTATTATCCCTTGACCTTCAGTATCAAAATCACTAAAATCCTTAGCCCGGACTTTGTGAAAATGTGACTTCCACCTTAAGGGAAATCGCAGGTAGCCGGCCTCGTCAAGGAAAAAGCCAGATGAACACCAGCCTTTGGAGCAACAACCGAAAAAATTGGTCCTTCCACTCCTTGGCGGATTCCTCCAAGGGTTTCATTAGAGACTAATGCGACCGAGCAGAGAGGTATAGATATCCTGCCCCCTTGCTAGGATCCTTCAGCAAAAAAAAAAAAAAAACACGTCGACCCTAGGAGGCACCCCTAATAAATCGCAAAGGCGTTGGAACCCTTGCAAGAACCCCTACCCGTTAGAGTGAAGCTAGGTAGGAGCAATATTCACTGCTCAAAAAAACTCCATCTAAAAAACAGACAAGGGCAGGGTAGCACCGACTTTTTCAATAAAGTAGAAGTTAAAAATGAAGAACTTGTTCTCACTGCTATAATCACACACGAAAGCCCCATCAAGATAGGCCTCCACATCAAAGGAACTATTTTCTCAGTCTTCCACGGATAAATGTTCTTTTAGGGACAGTATAAGATCAGTCCCGAAACAGGAACCCATAGAACGGATATCTTTGCTCACCTAATCGAACGAAGATCCATCACCCACCCCCCGACCAGAGACTCTAGCATCCCCTTCGGGGGAACCATAAGAAGGAATGAACATTGAGCTTGGAACACCCGACCTCATCTTCTCCGACCCAGATCGACCAAAAACAAATGTCTTAGCCGAGCAGTTGGCCCAGGCTTCACTCGAATATGGCTAGCATCTAGCCATTTGAGCATTAAAATAGACCAAAACCCGTGAATGACCTATAAAATAGACCAAGAAATAACCGACTCACTCCAACTAACCCAAACAACCAAAGAATTAAGAAAAAACAGGATACCAACCTCGAAGTGGCAGCAACATGAACACGAACAACCAAAAAACACGAGCAAGCAAGATCACTCACGACGCAAAAAATTCAGTGAAAGGCAGTAGAGTACGCAATGACGCCCCCTATTTATAGGGAGCGAAAGGCAAATCCAACGACCCGCAACTATCACATCCAACGGCGATAAACAAATCCGCCAGTGCTCGGGAAGCGTAAAGGTCATTTCAAAAGATGATATAACGGCTCACAGTGAAAATGACTGAAATAGTTATCCCTCAGATCACTACCGACTATCGCCTATGCCAACCTTTTGTCTATCTCATGGTTCCAGTTCCTATTTTTGGGGCAAGTGTAGATAACCAGACTTAAGCCCAACGGAAGGGCACAAAGACAGCCCAATGAACCAGAGCCCACCTACTAGCCTATAAATACTCTCCTCAGGTATGACCAAGAAGGTTCTTTCTTAGCACTCATATTTCTAGCTCGGATAGGAACTAACTTAGGCATCGAAGTGTGACCACCACACGCCCGAGCCCAGTCATTTGTTGACAAGTACC
>JASKGM010007188.1:0-10271 GCA_034509205.1 Ceratonia siliqua | reverse complement strand
ATATATGAATGATAAATTTAATTAGTTATCAAACATTTGTTTTATATATTTTTTTATGATAATTATACATTTTTTGTTAATCATTAATTCTTTATTATTAATTTGAAGTAACTATATTTAATAGAAGGTTACATACTTTTAAATAGTTATCTGTTATTTATTATTTATTTCTAAATAAAATATAATTATAGTTTAAATCTTAACTGGTCAATGCTAATATAGATATAGAATATAAATATAAATGTGATCATATTTAAATATTACAATTAAAAATATAAAAAAAAAGTCTGTATAATGTAGGGGGATAAAAAAGAATTACGTAAATAATGTAAATTTAATAATACGAGAATAATATTGTTAAAAAAAAAAAAAAAGAGTTGGTGAGGATAAGATTTTGGGATGAGGTGTGAGAAACTGCATGATAAAAATAGAAATAATATATAAAATTTATTATTTAATTAATAAAATTTACTTATATTTATTATTTTTATCTTTGTATAATATAAAAATATCATTTTTTTTCATAATATCTTACTCATGTGATGTGGCATGAAATCATATAACATGAAAAATTAAGTTTAAAATTGTGTTAGTTTAAAAAATTGTTTTTATTTGTGGGACATGGTGGTCAAAAAGCTCCCCAAAAAAATGATGAGTTTGCAAATAGTGGTACATGGGGAGAAATATTTCGAGAAGTTGCTTAGTTTGGTGAATCATTTTGAAAAGTTTAATATCATGATAAAAAGCCCTTCCTTGATATTAAATATTATTTTATTGTTTTTTAAATAAAAGAGGTAGAATTTCTTAGTCAACACACTTTAAGTCAATAAAAATGTAAACTAATTAGATATTTAATTTATATAACAAAATTTAATTAAAAGCATGTGAAAGAGAGCTAATAAAAAGTATAGGTTACATCAGTTTAACTGGGAAAAAAATTTGGACGAAAAACAAACCTCAAGTTAATTTAGGAATATATGTGATTGTTCATATTAACTTTTTTAAAAACAGATTAAACTTTGAAATAATATAAGAAGCAATTCACAGTTAAATAGTTTGATTGTGATTGAATTATTTTTTAAATATATATTTGATTAATTATGCAAAATATTTGAAATTTATGATCAACATATTAAAATTACCAATATTAAAAAATATTTAATTAAAAATAGTTAAAGATGTAAAATTATATTTTATTAATTTTAAAATATTGAATTATATATTAAACATACTAGTATTACTTAAAAGTGATTTTAGAAAAAAATCAAATATTTATGAATCTTTTCAGATCACATCTTTGAAGTCTCTAGTTTCACTTGCATATGGGGCTCTAGTAAAAGCATGTACTATTTTAAATTATTTGTCGTTTTATATTATTAATAAATTATTTTTTTAATTTTATCTTTATTTATTATTATCTTGAATGAAGTGGAGTACACGTTTTATAATATTATTCTTCAATATCTTCATATTCTAGACAAAGACAAACAAAACATTAACGAAATATGACCATCTTTTAATTTTTTTTATTAGAGTTTTACTATTTTTATTGTTTCAATTGTTTCATACTATCTATCTGAAATTTTTATTTGTTAACATATTTAGTTATTTTTAATTAATTATTATTATTATTCTTATTATCTCGTTATTATTTTGATTAAGTTTAATTAAATTATCTCTTTAGTTATATTCTTAATCATGATCTTTTGTTTATATATTCTTAATTTTGCATTAGTTACATTAAAATTTAATTTTTTTTCTTTCTATTTTTGTTTTCAATTATCTTTTGAGCTGTTTTCCTATTCATGACTTATTTTAATTAATTATTACATTTTATTTATATACTATGTTTCAATTATCTGTTTAGTTTCATTTTAATTTATCCTATGTTTTTATCTTTTATTCTTTTACTGTCTTTTTATAGTTGAGTTGAATAAAAATAAAAATAAAATTTTAAATTAGAATATACAAATTTCCCTAAAATAACATTATTTGATTAGTGCTTTAAGTATTTATCATAATATTTTCATTTATACTTTTTAATTAATATATTAAAATTTTTATTAATAATTTATCAAAAGTTAAAAGTATTCATCATAATGTCAATTCTTATCTAATTAGCTGACAATTGTTTTTTATTAAATTTATCATTTATTAGAAACTAAAAATATCTATCGTAATAGTAACCTCTATTAATATTTTTAATATTTAATCATAATTAGGTTAATAAACATTTTATTTATAAAAGTTTTTAATATTATTCCGTGCATAACACGATTTTATAACTTGTATGTTGAGAAGTAGCCAAAGCTTAGGCAAATTTTAATTATTTATGAATTTATTTAATGAAAAATTGTAAACTTGTGCCATGCCCGAAGTGTGTTAAAAAGTTTTATAAATAAAAATAATTTATTAATTAAATATAAATTAATATTCAAAATTTTAATAGTGATTAATTTCCTGATAAAAATTGTCTCTTATAAAAATAAATAGAAATAATTTAAATTTTAAAATAAATAAAAATGAAAAAATGTTAATCTTTTAAGAAAAATCTTTATAATTGTTTATTGATAAATATTAGTTTCATGATAACTATTTCTAACATTTTTTAATGATAATTTTGATAAATATTATGTCAAAATTTAAATGAGAATTGACATTATGATAAATATTTTTAACTCTTGATAAAATTATAAGTTTATTAAAAAAAATAAAGATATTAAAATTAAATATATTATTATTCAATAAGAAAATTTATATGATATTTTAAAAACAAAATATAATTAGTAACTAAAAAGATAATTGAAACATAATGATATTATACAAATAAAATAAAATATTTTAATTAATTTGATTAGAGATAAAATAATGTAACTTAAACAAATTTATGATTAAAGATTAAGTTCCTCAATTCTACATCCATAGTTTATATACCATACAACTAAATAAAATCAACTACAATAGAATTTTTAAAATATTGCTAAAATTTTTTTTTTAAATGGTCGAGTTTAAAGTTCCTTTTATCTCTCCCCTTGCAAAGTACTTGTCATGCCCTACTTTAACTTTAAACACAATGACCGACTTAGAGAAACTACCATTTAGGTAATAACCTACCAGTATAAAATATTCAATATACTTTATGTAACTATAAAAAATTATGAGTGGAGTAATAAAAAAAAGACCACACTTTAACATAAAAATTCAAAAGTAAAATTTATAAAAATTTCGACAAAATTTTTTCTGAAATATGGACTATTTTAGGATACAAACAGAACAACCACAAGGTAGACAGGCCCACCATAATTCAAATGACCTCCATGGCTTAAATAACAATCATAAATTGATCCATCATGGACAGTATATACTAATTATACATATATTACGCAATTATAAATTACAGACCACAGTTCCAAAGATTACTCCACTACTACTCAGGGTTCTGCCTGCCAAGTCAATCAGGAAACTCTAAGGGTGTGGGCAGAGCTGAAGGTGGTTCATCGGTAACTTGATATGAAAAACATTAAAAATTGAAAAGATGAGTCACACCGACTCAGTGAATGGAAGAAATACTTACCAAGGGATACATGAATTCCCATGTGTAAAATGCATTATCGTAAAAAATATCATGTTTAAGAATACTACTTCAATTCATAAGTTTATAATCAAAATATAAGGACATGCACATAATATACCGTACATATGGGAAAATAAGGTGATTTAAATATAAAAAAAAATAATGATAAAATAATTGGTAATACTATCATGGTTGGAACTTGAAGTTTATAAATAATCCATTGGAGTTCATAAATACTATAAATAATCCATTGGAGTTCATAAATACTAGAATCCATATTAATTCAATGGAAGAACCCAAACTGAGAACCAATCACCTCAATCCAGAAAATAGTCTCAACTGAAGGAGGTAACCTGACCCTCACCTCAGGAACTACCATCATCGAAGGAAATATTTAACCAACTGCTTCCTTCTGGAACTTCATTCATCCGGAGGAAGCACCCAAATAAACATTAATCTCCTGCCATGAATTGCAGACACTAACAAAAATTACCCTTTACCAGGAGTTGTCATCCACTGATAAAGGTTGTAATCTACGTATACCTATTGGTTCTACCATCACTCTACTACGGACCTCAAAACAAATTTCTAAATCCCAATCGAAAATCTTGCACAATTCACACCTTCCCATGAACACCTTGGGAAAAACTCATAATTTGGGAAAAGTATTAAATTCACATATATATATTTCGCTTTATTCAAGAACATCCCAAATCATGCTTAAATAATATAATTAACCGATAAAATAGAATTTAAAGTTTCAGGTATCAAAAGATAAGTAGATATCTACTCATAAGGCTAATTTGAAAGCTCAGTATTCGAGTCCCACAATTTTTTTGCTTCAAGACTGCTTTAGTTCCAGAGGCCTCGTTTTAGATATTCCTAAGTGCATGAAACTGCACATAACACATTAGTACACTAAACCCCCTACTATTTCTAATATGACTTTTATTAGCTAGAGAAGGACTTGATTTGTAACCAATTCATTCATTTGGTTTCCAAATATTAACTCATTGAAGATAAAGAAAAATAGATTTTTAAATTAAAATATACAGATTTCCTTAAAATAATATTATTTGATTAGCACTTGAAGTATTTATCATATAATGTCAACTCTCATCTAATTAGCTTACAATTGTTTTTTATTAAATTTATTTATTAAAAACAAAATATTTATCATAATATCAACCTCTATTAATATTTTTTATTTTCACTCATATTTAGGTTGATAAACATTTTATTTATAAAGTTTTAATATTACTCCGGGGCAACGTATATAAGTTTACAACTTGTATTGAAAAGTAGGTAGTGGTTAGTTGGGTGAATTGCTTTGAAAAGAATAATATCATGACAAAAATAATTATTTATTATTATTTTTAACTATATTGAATTATTTATTAAAACATAGTAGTATTACTTAAAAAAGATTTTAGACAAAGTTAATTATTTATGAATTTATTTAATGACAAGTTGTAGACTCGTGCCAGTATTCAAAATTTTAATAGTGATTAATTTCATGATAAAAATTGTTAGTCTCGTATAAAATAATAAACTAATAGAAATACTTTAAATTTAAAAGATTTAATACATAAAAGCAAAAAATGGAAAGGAAAAAAATCTTTCAAGAAACATATTTATAATTGTTTGTTGATAAATATTTCTAAAAGTTTTTAATGATAATTTTGATAAGGATTCTGTCAAAATTTAAATGAGAATTGACATTATGATAAATATTTTTAACTTTTAATAAAATTATAAGTTTAATTAAAAATATAAAGATTTAAAAATATAAATATAAATTAAAATATTATTTAAAGATAATTGGATAAATTTTTTAAAAGGAGAAAAAAACTATAATATACAATCAATTAATTTAAAAAACAAACCTGAAGAGAGTGGAAATAGACCTCACATTTAGGAAATATGTGACTATCCATATAATCAGAAAAGAGCAACGTTCTCAGAACCTTTTACCTCTAAAAGGTTCAGAGCTGGGATTCCACGCCTGTATACAACGCACAACCATTAAGTTATTTTATTAAATCATTAAATTAATATAGTCCCTCTATTTTAAAATAATAATAATAATAATAATTTTTTTTAAATTATTTATTATTTTATATTATTAATAAAACATTAATTTTTAATTTTTTACCTTTATTTGTTACTATTTTTAATATAATAACAAGAATTTAAACTTATTTTAATAAGAATAATTTAATTTAATACAAATATTTTTTATTACAATTGAAATTTTTTAATAATTTTTTAATTTTTGTGTCATTACCTTAAACGTTAAATATTTTAAAATAAAAAGAGTATTTATTATATTATTATTAGATAAATTAGAAGTAAAACTACGTTTAAATTAAAGTAATATGCATTTAATTAGTTTCCTTTTCTAGTTTTCGGCAAAATACTAACTACAGAAATAAAGCTTGCCCGAAGTCTTCCTCCAAGACTTATTTAAATTTTTATTATCAATTTAACTCAAAATAATATTGTAACATATTAAGTTAAAACTATATATGGATGTGCTAATTGGACTATCATTTAATTGGGACACACACACACACACACACATATATATATATATATATATATATATATATATATATATATTATTTATGTAATATTCAATAAATACAAGTTATATGTATATTTTAAATGAAATAGAATAATTCTTACGATATATCAATGGTTTTAAGGCATTTAAAATTTATATATAATTTACATTTATTGGATTTATACATATAACTTTATGTGTAAAAATTTCTCTTGAATTGGCTTCTATAGGACGTAAGTTTAAATTATAGGACGCATAAAATTTACATTTATTGGATTTATACATATAACTTTATGTGTAAAAATTTCTCTTGAATTGGTTTCTATAGGACGTAAGTTTAAATTATAGGAAATACAAATTGTAATAATTATAGGACGGGGAATGTATGAAGGTTTAAATTATAGGACGTATAAAATAAGTAAAAGTTAATAAAAGAAATGTTAACCAAATTAAAATAATTAATAATTACTTTTATTACAATGATTTATTGTAATAATTGAGTAAAATAATGTGAATTTAGTAGTTGTGAGATAAGGTGTGAGGACCTGGCAGTTTCCCCCAACTTAATTATCAAGTTTGACTAAGGGAAAAATAATGTGAATTAAAAATAATTTATCGTATGTGGACTTGCATTTAATACACATATTTGAGTCTTGCATTCACATCTCTGAATCTAGTTTTACCACACATTAGGCTCTAATAAAAGAGAGAGTTTATTCTTATAAACGAATTAATATCCCTTTCACAATTTTATTACATATGCCAAATTAGGGTAAGTTTTAATGTAATGAAATGAATACAGTGATGGGAGAGTTTATAAAAAATAGGTATGTAAATATAACATAGCCGATAATAAATTACCTCAACTGCCATGACAATATCCCTGCATGACTAAATGTTATTGTATTTATTGTATTTCTAAATAAAAGTGGCACAATTTCGTAAAACACTTTATTTCAATCAAATATAAATTAATTAGATATTTAATTAATATACAAAACTAATTAAATTTTCTTAAAATAAAGTGATGCAGAACAAGACAACCAAAAAATTAACGAAATATAACCATTTTTTAAATTTTGTTAATTAGAGTTTTACTATTTTTATTTTTTAATTGTTGCCTGTTAATTGTTTTGATACTTTTTAATTGATTAATTTTAATTAAATTATTTAATTATTTATATTCTTAAGTATTTTTTGTTTATATGTTCTTATTTTGGTTTTAATTGCATTAAAATTCAATTTTTTGTTTCTTGTTTTTCTTAAATTATCGTCTGAGCTGTTTTCCTATTCATGACCTATTTTAATTAATTAAAGCATTATATTATATCTATATACTGTGTTTCAATTATCTCTTTAGTTTCATTTTAATTTATCTTATGTGTTTATCTTTTATTCTTTTGCTATCTTTTTATAGTTGAGTCGAATAAAAAGATAAATTAAAATATACAAATTTCCTTAAAAGAATATTATTTTATTAGTGCTTTAAGTATTTATCATAATATTTTAATCTTTAGTTTTTAATTAATATATTAAACTTTTATTAATTAATATTTTATCAAAATTTAAAAGTATTCATTATAAATATGTAATCTGATATAATAATTAGCTTACAATTGTTTTTAATTAAGTTTATCATTTATTAGAAAGCAAAAGTATTTATCATAATATTAATATTTTTAATATTTACTCATATTTAAGTTAATAAGCATTTTATTTATAAAGTTCCAATATTACTCCGATTGCACGATTTTACAACTTGTATATTGAAAAGTAGCCGATGGGTTAGTTTGGTGAATTGCTTTGAAAATAATAATATCACGATAAAAAGAATTATTTTAACTATATTGAATTATTTATTAAACATATTAGTATTACTTAAAAATATCTTAGGCAAATTTTATTTATTTATGAACTTATTTAATGACAAGTTGTTTAAAAAGTTTTATAAATAAAAATAATTTATTAATCGAATGCAAATTAACATTCAAAATTTTAATAGTGGTTAATTTATTGATAAAGTTTTAGTCTGTTATAAAATAATACAAATAATTTTAAATTTTAAAATAAATAAAAGTGAAAAAAAATAAACCTTTTGAGAAAAATATTTATAATTGTTTAATGATAATTTTGATAAATCAAAATTTAAATGAGAATTGACACTATCAGAAATATTTTTAACTTTTGGTGAGTTATAAGTAGAGTTGTCAAAACGGGTTGGACCCGTTAGGTTTGGAATTTTACAACCCGTCAAAATGGCGGGTTGGCCCGCCCAAAAATGAAGGAACAAGAGGAGATTTGGGCGGGTTGACATTTTTCAGCCCGCCCCGCCCCCTTTAAGGGGCGGGTTGAGGTCAAAGGTTGGCCCGCCCCGTTTGACAGCACTAGTTATAAGTGTAATAAAAAATAAAAATATTATTTAATAAGAAATTTTGGATGATCTTTTGAAAACAACAAATTGGAGTGTAACTAAATAGATAATTGAAGCATAATATACAAATATAATCTAATGCTTTAATTAATTTGATTAGAGACAAAATAATGAAACTTAAGCAAATTTATGATTAAAAACTAATATCCTCAATTCTACATCCATAGTTTATAATATACCATACAACTAAATAAAGTCAACTAGAATATAATTTTTAAGATCTAAATTGTTGCTAAACAATTTTTTTGAAATGCTTGAGTTTAAAGTTCTTTTTGTCTCCCCTCTTTCAAGGTACTTCTATTCATCCCGTAATATTAATAAAAAAGGTGTGAGAAGAAAGTGTTGTTAATATAAAGTTTATGGAGTCTATAGTAAAATTAATATATCTTAAAATATTAATTTGTGATATGAATTGATGACAGATAATAAGACTTAAGAATATAGAAGAAGAATAAATTAAAAATAATATCGCATTATGTATCAATTAATCCAACTCTTATTAAAATTTAAGGCATTGTACCGTTAAGTGGTCTTGTCAAGATTTAAGGCATCAATGAAAATTACCTCGTCTTGATAAAAGTTGTGCATACAAATTTTATAGATTAATAAAAATAAGTGTATTAAATTATTTGAAAAGAGATAAATAAGGAAGTAACTAAAAAGATAATTAATTAATAACAAAAAATGTTATATAAAAAATTAATAGATAAATATGAGAATTAAATTAAAAGAGATAGTATCAAATAAAAAGACAACTACGCAATTAATTATAATTAAATATAGTAACAATTAGAAGTTTAGGTAATATGAAGTAATTAAAAATTATTAATAGAATATTGAATTAAGAATATACAAGTAATTTTAGAGTATACAGGTGATGCAATTTCAGTACATAATCCACATCTTTGATAAATTAGTAGCCACAATAATGTAGTCATAATCCATAAAAATAGTAAACGTACAATGATTATAATAGTAAACGTACAACGATTATAATAGTGAAAGTACACAGTTATATCACATCCTCCATAATGAATTCGAAAGCAATCAAAATCATCTTGCCTTTGGAACTTGGACTTAGGTAATGTACATCTTTCACTCTCACATTCACTCCTTTGATGTCTACACATATATTAATTAATATTTTAACAGGCACTAATCTATTTTATAATTTTTTTTATTTTAATGAGATAATTATTATGAATTTTTAAATTTTAGCTAACTGCCAATAGTTATCCATTATTTATTATTTATTTTTAAATAAAAGATAATTATAGTTTAAAACTTAACTGCTCAATACTAAAGGCTTTAAAGCCATATTGTATTGATATAGAATATAAAATAAATGTGATCATATTCAAATAGTACGATTAAGAATTAAGAAATAAAAAAGCCTGTACGTAATTATTAAAGAAAGTCTGTATGAAGGGGGGGAAAAAAGAATTATGTTATTTTCATACTACTTTTTTTATACTTTTCTCCTACTCATTATCATTAATTTAATATAAAATGATAAATAATCTAAATGATTTTTTGTAATAAAAAAAATTATATGAAAAAAAAATGAAAAAAAATGTGAATTTAGTAATTGTGGAATAAGGCGTGGAGCACCTGACGGGTTTTCCACCTTATCAAGTTTGACTAAGAAAAGAAAAATAAATGTGGAGCTGATGTTTTATCAAATTCTATCCTGCTAGCTA
>JASKGM010007187.1:4825-41963 GCA_034509205.1 Ceratonia siliqua | reverse complement strand
GCTTCTGAAAATCAAAATAAGGGGAATGCTCAAGAACTTTCCAGCACATGAAGCTAAATCTCTGATTGGCCTCGCCAGATTCCTCAACGGCAAGCCAGAACTTTGCGAAGGGAAAACTCTGAATGGGATATCTGAAATGAGTTCAGAACTGGGAGGGCTGAATGGCGGACGCAGGCTAAACAGCAGCGAAGGCAGAAGAAGGTTGAACAGCGGCAAAGGCCGAACGGCGACGACAATGGGAGAGCAAGGCAAAGAAGTGCAGAGGGAAAATAAAAATGGAAACGCAAAGAGAAGAGAGAGGAGAGAGAAGAGGGGTGGGTGAGTTGGCTGCATAGTCAGCACAAATAATATTATAATAAAGGAGTGTGGGAGAGATGTGAATGTTAAGGGTGTGGAAATAAAAGAATTGCAAGTAATATACCTTGCTGCATTCCCGTTGCACCAGATACTTTAAGATCCATGCATTTAGACCTGAAAGCCTCTGCCAATATCTTATTCATGAGAACTATGTTGAGATTTGTATCCAGGTTCTTCTTTTTCTGTTGAAATTCAACCTCAGTCTCCTGTAATTTAATATCATACTTCCTGCGAATTTCCTCAATTTCCTTCTCACAATCAGATTTCAACTGCAATTTCTGCTCCAGTAAGGAAAATATTATAATTAAAGCAAAGAAAAGATGAAAGATAAAATACCTAGACCATGCATAGCCAAAGCAAAATAATTTAGGTGCACCAGAAACTAACCATATCTTCATGGTTCTTTATGGTTTGCTCTGACTCTTTACGTATTCTTTCCAATTCATTTTTAAGTGGATCAGAGTACAAAGGAGGAATCATCCTGTGCACCAATCGGGTTGCAGTTTGTACAAGTCGATTATTGACCGCTGAAGGAGTGGACACATTTCTTGTGTCTGAAGAGTGCATTCTGAGTGCACCAACAGTTGTATTTAAATCAACTTCGGAATTTGAGGCAGGTTGTAAAACAGCTTGATCTGTAACCTCAATTGATGTCCGAGGAACATGGCTGGAGAGAGAATCTTCATTGGTTGGCTGAAGTTCAATGCCACTTGCCAAAGGTAAATTAGATGGGTCCTGGTTGGAAGAAGGGGACTCTGCAAATGGTAACCGCTGTGCTTGCTCTAGAGGCTCCATGACCAGTGATTCATAATTAGATCGATTAGCTGGTGCAACATCAATTCGACTAGATACTGGCTCAGCTTGTTGGGAAGTGTTCTGCGTCTCTCCAGATGTATTATGGTTGGAAGTAAGGGACTCTGCAGATGGTGATTGCTGCACTTGCTCTAGAGGCTCCATAACCAGTGACTCGTGATTAGATTGATCAGCTGGTACAACATCAATTGAACTAGATGCGGGCTCAACTTCTTGGAAGGAGTTCTGCATTTCTCCAACTGTCACATCTTTATCAACCATTCTAGGGGATGTAAATGAAGAGGCACATGGATCTTGTAAGGCCTGGCAGGCATGATATAAAAGCAGAGGTGGTGTTAAACAAATCTGTTAGTCAAAGATATCTTAGACATTATTGTTGTAAATTTGAAAAATCCCCAATGGCTTGTACCATTTCATTGTACAACAAAATCCCAAAACATCCCACAAAGCTAAAGAAATTGGGAAAACTCCGAAGATACATTCTATATATAAATATCGATTGAAGAAAATCCTTTACGTTGTCCACAACTTGATGCAACCCATGTAGTAATTCACATATAATAATAAATTCTTTCAAGAGGCTAAGTTCATTAGCAAAGAAACACCATTCTAGTTTATTTAAGCATGCTGAGATTGACAACATATTACTATAATCTAGATTGCTTATACAGGACTCCGCACCTCATTTACAGAGACTGCAGGGGATGAGATAAGTAAAGGCTGTGTTGAAGGTGAGCTTAATAATAATGGAGTCTCCTGGGACAAAGTATTATTGTTCATGGCTCTAGACACTCCTTGCTGCTTATCTGATGTGGTAGTTTTATCCAACAATACTGTGTCTGTTTGGTGCTGTCTGTCATTATGACATTCAGCTACTTCATGACTAGTTTCAGGCACTTCAACTGGAAGTTGTCCATCATGTATGCTTAATGAGACTCCATCAAAAGTTTGTTGCTCTGGCAAGGGTGGATTATCACACAATCTTGATGATACTCTATCTGAAACATTTACTGCACCTCCATCAGAATTTTGTTCCATGGACGAAGGAGTATCCACAGTAATAACAGGCTCTGAACCATCAGTAAAATTGACAGTCTCAATCATTCCCACAGGGAACTCTCTATTTAATACAGACACTGCAGCTCCAGCAGCAGTTCTTTCTACAGACAAAGGTGAATTCAAAGTGACCGCATTATTTGATTCATTGTTGTCATGAGCCTCATGGAATTGAGCAGCACTGTCACAAGTTGGCACGCATACAGCAATTCCACTTTGGATAAGTTCTTCAGGAGATTGTGAATTCAAGAAGGCATTATTCTTCACACAATCACTGGAACCAACAGCCTTGACTTCTCCTAATGAGAATCCACAACTGGGCACCGTCTGATCAAGTTTCCCCTGCCTAGAAGAAGGAACTTCATCTGGACTATCAGTTGATCTACTGGTTTTAAGAACTTCAAGAGACACCTCTCCATTGGAAACATCCGATATCACTTCAGTACATATCTCTCCGTTAGATGAAGGCAGAACCAATGTTGTAGTTTTCTCCCTACAACCATCACGATTAAAATTTTCATGTCCTTCCCTTTCATTTGTCATGATTGTGGCTCCATTGGATTTGTAATCTTTGGAGGAATGAATAGAGATAATATTCCCTTGACATTCACATGCATTTTCCGGACTATCATGGTCCTCATTAGCACTAGCATGCCTAACCAGAGGAGTTTGCAGTTCAACCGGATTACTATATAGTACAGCTACAGGGGAAATGGTTTCAGGAGGTTTAGATGATCCAACCCCCATCCTTGTCATGGCTTCAACCATTTTGTCAAAACCTTTCCCGTCAGCAACATAACCAGACACTAGGCCCACATTCTTTGGACTGTTGTCAGGCTCAGCTTGTTCACTGGACTTCAAGCATTCCACCCCATTCCCATGTTCCTTTGAAGGATGTACATTTAACAATTCATCTCGTGCCCAGGACTTCACATCTTCCACCCAAGTGGCCTCCCTATCTTGGAACTTTTGCCTTGCTGCCAATTGCACAATCTCAAGATCCTTGAGACGTATTCCATGTTGGCACTTCAAATCTTCAATTCTTCTAGTATATTCGGTATCTAATGTCTTAAGCTTTTCTGTTCTCATTACATCATTAGGAGTACAGGATCGAATAACAGCTGACTCTATTTTGTACTTTTTCTCAAGATCAGCCTTTTCTTCCTCATAGGTTGTGTTCAACTTATTTTTCTCTTCCTGATGCTTAAGAAGTAGCTTCCTCAGCTGCTTTTGGCATTTCTTCTGAATTTCTTTTATACTTTTTGAAACATCTTTCTCAGCCAATTCAACCTCCGGTGCCAATCCTGTACAGCAATAATCCCTGTTTGATAATTCAGAATCAGAAGCTTTTGGAGAGCCAGTGATTTTGGAATTTCCTGTACGGTACAAAAACATTTTCTTCAGACACCGCAACATCGAATAAATATAGTCTGCCTCTTCTTTCTTACAGTCAAATTTTAAATGCTGTTTTGCAAGTATAAGGGAAGCTTTGTGGTCAATTTTGTGCTTTAGCAAAGAAGCTGCAGTCCAACACTGAAATTTGCAGTGAAGATGGAAAAACTTGTCAGATATATGTACTAAATGCAATCAAGTGAGTATCATGCATAAATAAGAGGTAGCAAGCAGTCTGTAAACTACTGAACATGAATATATATTGTTCACTGGAATATATTTAAAAAGTAAAAACACATGTAAGATTGAATTCACAAAATGTGACAGTAGGACTCTATCAGCATCAAATGGGTTGTTGAAATGGCAACCACATTACATATGAACAAGAAAAAAATTACATAGGAATCATGCAAAGGGAAAAAAAAAGAGCTACTCTCAAGCAATTGGGCAAATGTCACTCGTTGATAACAAAAATGTTCTACTAGCAAAAGCACAGTCCTGAGTAAATCCTATAATGTAAATGGCAAACCAGCATTTCCTTAATTGAACCTTGTGTACAGGCAAAGGATGCAAAAGATCATATGCACCATATTAAGTGCAGGGGAAGAAGCTTGACTATTGGGTTACAGATGTCAACATATGGAAATTCAACAGGTATTAAGGAAGTATTAGATTTAAAAAAAAAAACCAACTTCAATGAACTTTTGTATTTTAGTGAGAGTAATGTACTTCCAAAGTAAATTCCACAAGAATCTACCGGAGAAAAGGTAAAGCAGGCAGCCCTATATTGTGAAGCAGCAAATCATATGTGATATGTATTATGGTTGTTGAACTCCCACACTCATAAACTTGTATGAGTTTAGGAATTTGGATAAGGAAATCATTTTAACTTGCAACATAACTTGTATGCTGATGAACTTGGGGTGAACTCAGTATAAACTTGTGTAAAATCACAAGTTTACACAGCAATTCCATGAGTTTATTTTCAGCTCTAATTTGGGCCATTTTCTGATAGAATTTGGCTGGGCTAGGCACTGGGCCATCACAACCCATCTGGCCAAGTGCCAAATGCTATGTTTCATGAAAGTGAAAACAAGTCTTACTTTTTCTTTATTCAGTGTGTGAAAAGTAGAGAGATAGAGAAAAATCTTGATGTAAGAATGTGTGTGAGTGAGTAAATCACTTATATATATATATATATATATATATATATATATATACACAGGAAATAATGGGCCAATGGGCCGATATATTACAAGGCCTAATCCTAAGTATATACTGGAAACTAACACTCCCCCTCAAGTTGGAGGGTAAAAGTCATATGAACCCAGCTTATTACAAAGAAACCCAATACAAGAGCCTCTAAGAGACTTCGTAAACACAACTGCTAAATGATTTGCAGAGTTGACAAAACTAGTAGCAATGCACCCTGCGGAGATCTTTTCGCTAATGAAATGATAATCAACTCCAATGTGTTTAGTCCGCTCATGAAACACTGGATTAGAGGTGATATGTAAAGTTGATTGGTTATTGCAAATGAATTGCATTTGCATTAATTCACCAAACTTCAACTCTTGAAGAAGTTGCTTCAACCATATGAGTTCACACATGGCTAATGCCATGGCCTGATATTCATTCTCTGCACTCAATTTGGCAACCACATCTTGTTTCTTACTCTTCCAAGATATCAAATTACCGCCAACAAGAACACAAAATCCTGAAATATACCACCTATATGATGAAGAACCTACCCAATCGGCATCAGAATACTTGATGATTTGGGTATGACCCATATCTTCATATAACATCCCTTGACCTGGTGCTCCTTGGAAATATCTAAGAATATGTATCACTGCATCCCAATGATTATCACACGGAGACTGTAGAAATTGATTGACCGTAAAAGAAATATCCAGTCTAGTGAAGGTGAGATAATTTAGTTTCCTAACCAGTTTTCGGTATCAACCAGGATCTGCCAAGGGCTTCCCATGTCCTAGTAAAAGTTTAACATTCAGATCTATAGGAGTATCAACAGGACGACAATCCAGTATGCCATTCTCTTCAAGGATATCCAATGCATATTTCCTCTGGGAGATAACAATACCACTATTAGATTGAGACTTCAAATCCTTGAGGCAACCCAAATCGTTAGTCTGGAAATTATGAAATAGATGAGACTTCAAACGAATAATGCCATCTTAATCATTCCCGGTGATGACTATATTATCCACGTACACCACTAAATAAATATACTTGCCATCAGTTGAATGGCAATAAAAAACAAAACGATCAACCTCATTGCGGATCATGCCAAACTCTTGAACAACAATACTAAATCTCCTAAATCAAACATGTGGAGAATGTTTCAACCTATACAAGGAGCGGCGAAACCTACACACAAGGTCAGACTCCTCTTGAGTAACAAAACCATGTGATTGCTCCATATAAACGTTCTCCTAAAGTTCGCCAAGTAGAAAAGCATTCTTGATGTCAAGCTGATAAAGAGGTCAATGACGCATGGCCACCATAGAAAGGAACAAGCGAATAAAGGCCATTTTAGCCACAGGAGAAAAAATGTCACTGTAATCTAGCCCATAAATCTGAGTATAGCCTATAGCAACCAAACGGGCCTTCAGACAATCAACTTGTCCATTAGGGCCAACCATGACAGAATAAACCCACCAACAACCAACATGAGATTTATCAGATGGTAAGAGGACTAAATCCCAAGTGCCATTAGAATACAAAGCAGTCATCTCATCAACGATGGCTTGGCACCACCTTAAATATGAAAGAGCCTCACGAGTAGTTTTAGGGATAGAAACAATGAATAAAGAGGAGACAAATGCATAATAGGGTGAGGACAAACGATGATAAGCTAGAAAGGTATATAAAGGATGAGGATTCCAAGTAAAACGATTATCTTTCCGAATAGGCATAGGTGGCAAGTCCATAGTAGGTGGAGAAATTGGTGTAGGAGGCGAGTCATCGGGAAGATCAACATTGTCTGTAGGAGAAGGTCGCAGATGACGGTGGTATACCTAGAGGGGATGATTAGTGACCGGAGGTGGAGTGGACTTATCAAAAGCAATAAGAGGTCCAAGATAAGGAACATGAAGGACATCAGAAATAACAGTATGCTCGATAGTAAATGGAGAAACGAAAGAGGAAGACTCAAGAAAGTAAGTCACATCTGCTGCGAGAAAATAATGTTAAGCATTAAGACAATAATACTGATATCCTTTCTGAAGATGAGAATAACCGAGGAAAATGCATTTGATGAACCGAGAAAAAAATTTGTCTTGCCTACACTGTAAATTATGAACAAAATAAGTGCAGCCAAAGATACGAGGTGGGAGAACATAAAGCTGCTAAGTGGGGGACAAAAGAAAGCGAGGAATTTCATGTTGCCACATTGAAAAAGGCATGCTGTTAATTAAAAAACACGTAGTAAGAACATCATCAACCCAAAAACGAAAAGGAACATGGAGTGCGAGCAATTTCAATAAGATATCTATTTTTAGGTTTAGCCACCCCATTTTGTTGAGGGGAATGAGCACAAGATGACTGATGAAGAATACCCTATAAAGACATAAAGGTATTGTAAGTAGTAGAAAAATATTCACAGGCATTAGCATTGTGCAAAACACAAATGGAAGTATTAAATTGATTTTTTATTTCAACACAATTTTGTAAAAATATCAAACAACTAAAAACGATCTTTCATTAAAAATAGCTAAATACAACGAAAATAGTCATCAATGAAAATAAAAAAATACTGAAATCTCAAAACAGAAGTGACACGACTACAACCCCAAACATCAAAGTGAACAAGCATAAAAAGGGTTGAAGCCCGATTATTGACACGCTTTGCAAACGAAGTGCGAGACTATTTTCCAAGCTGACACGACTCGCAATCTAAAGTAGACAAACTTGAAAGACGAGGAACCATCCAGCAGAGTTTAGATAGGCTAGGATGTCCCAAATCGCTGTGAAGAGTGACAGGTGACTCAGTGGAAGTGCAATCAACTGGAGATGGCGACAAAGTGAGGTGATTAGATGGCTGTTGAGGTGCAAGATAGCGAACATAGTTTTCATAATCAACTTCAATCAATACAAGAAAAGATCCTAACAAAGGCGAGGACTGTCCATATGATGAATTAGGTACACTAGCAGTCTAAGCAATATAAACAGTACGAGGTGGACAACTATGCAACTTATAACATTGGCCCTTGACATGGCCCCACTTCTAACAATAATTGCATTTAGGCCTTTCCTTATAAGAATTAATTTGATAATTATTTTGTCGTTTGCCCTGTTCTCCCCTGGTGTTGGTTTGTGATGCCAATACTGAAGATTCGACAATTTGGATTGAGGAGCTGGCAGGTATAGTTCTTGGAGAAGAAACACAAAGCAATTGAGCATATACATCACCCAGAGAGGGTATAGTAGGATTAGACAAAATCTGATCACGAATAAGAGCAAGATCAGGGTGAATGACAGTCAATCCCAATACCATAAAGAATTGATTTCGTTGCTCTAATTGCTTGTCAACAGTATAAGCAATAGGTATAAGTGAATTAAATTCCTCTTTGAGAGATTCAAGCCTGCCAATAAATTCAGACATATCCATATCCTATTACTTCAAGGAAACCATGTTAGAAACAACCGTATAGAAACGTTAGATATCATTAATGTAAAGAGTTTTCTTAGCCCAGAGTTGTTGACAGTTTTTATACACCTTATAAATGGGATAAAGTTTAAGCTCAATAGGCTGCCATAATAAATTACATAAGAGAGCATTGGTTTTCTTCCAAGCAACCCTCTTAGAATCAGGTATATTATCAACCTTGGCGGTTAGGTGATCTTCAACCCCTTACCCCATAACCCTAATTCAACTGAAGCAACCCAAGACATATAATTGACACTCCCATAAAGTTTTTTAGTAGTAATAACAAGAGAATAAGTGAAAACAAGGTTGAAGTTACTCGATTTGGTAACCGAAGTGACTGAAGAAGTGAAATCTAACATGAATTATATGGAAGGCAGCTCTAATAAACCTGAAAATTCTGAAATAAGCGTGTAGAGAGCTGAAAAAGGTCTAAAATAGGTGCAAAAAGGAAATCGGAATGATCTAGGCAGCAAAAGACAAAGCAAGACGATGCGTGGAGGCACATGCGATGGCTGCCAGTAACAGACTTCTAGGGATAGGTTGATCGATGGCATTTGAGATCAACGGCGGTGGCAGTTTCGTCAAATATTCACCAGAAATAACGATTAGAGTTTTAAAGTGGCATTGGACGACGAGCACTAGGATGGCATGTGGGTTGGAGTTGGGCAGCGCCATTCGAGGTTTTTGCCGACAAGAGCTCTCCGATCATGGTGGTATGGTCAAAAATGGCAACCGACACCGGGAAGGGAACCAACTAGAATTGACAAATGTGACGGCAAAATGTTTGACCGACATTGGCACTCACACACTGGAAACTTAGGGTTATCTCTCCCCTGGCTCTGATACCATGTGAAAAGTAGAGAGATAAAGAGAAATCCTAATGTGAGAATGTGTGTGAGCGAGCAAGTCACTTACTAGAACTTGATATATATATATATATACAAGAAATAATGTGCCAATGAGCCAATATATTACAAGGCCTAATCCTAAGTATATGTAGGAAACTAACACTGTTCACCTTCTTCGGCAACTCAAGGAGCATGGACAGCAGCCAGGGTTTGTCCCAATCAAAGCTGCATTTTGTCCATCCAATGAGCCAATCGAGACTTTCTGCATATAAAGTGACATTGAAGGCTGTCAAGCATTCAAGCTATTGTATCCAGCCAAATCTTGCACATTTCTCCGTCATAGACTCACATCTGCTGCTGATTGCTTTTGAGGATTAGCATATTTTCTGACAAGCCTTAAACTAATTTATAGATTATTGAAGATGTCATTACCTTATTAGTTACCTGTTTTAACTTTCTTTTTAATTTATTATGTGAATTATGATTTTTAAGTATTTTTTATCACAAGTCTATATGTTTTATTAGCTATTTACTCAAGTATGTAAACTCTTACAAGCTTGTGTACCTCCTCCCTCACGAGTCCACTTAAAACTGAGTTTGACAACCATGATATGGATTGAAAACAATCAAAACATAATGAATGATAAGATATAATTACTGAAAAAATCAACAATCTGACCTTGGCTAATGAACAGTCATATATAAATGAAGCAAATGAAATACAAATTTCCTTTCGGAACACTTGACGTTGGATTGTCAGACCAAGAAATCTGGATGGTAGAGAAGAAAAAGAATAAAAACAAAAGATGAAATGAAATAAAATGCAAAAAGAATATTCTGACCAGAGAGAGTTGAAAAGCCTGCAATATTGACACCGGTTCCTTATTGACATGGTGATTGTTCATGACAAATTCAAGAAAATCATCGGCCGTCCTCTTGACTTTGTCCTGCATTACAGAAAGATGTGTTAAAATACCACCAGATTCAGATTGATAATAGAGCTCAAAGTAACATACATTAATTGAAATTTTGCCAATAGGTTCACTAATTAAGGATGCACCAAATTACAAAAAGCAAACTGTTATGATCCCATTGCAAGGTATTGGATTTGAGTCCCACATTAAAAGTATGGGATTTTAATGTGGGGTTTATATTGACCTTGGGCTCTCCAACCTCATGAGCTAGCTTTTGGGGGCGTAGTTCTCCCAGAAATCCATTAATGGTATCAGAGCCTTTCATGCCTTCATCGAGAGCCTGAGCGACTAAGAAAAGGGTTACTTGGTGAACAAAGTAAAAGCCACCCTGAGTGGGTCGTTGTGGCATCGACTTTCAAAGGGTATGCAATGTTATGATCCCATTACAAGGTATAGTCCCACATTGGAAGTATAGGATTCTAATGTAAGGTTTATATGGACCTCGGGCTCTCCAACCTCATGAGATAGCACACACCATGTAATAACAAACAACAATAATGAATATCCAATCCCTCACAAAGCACATTTCATCAATATGAAAACAATCTGGTAAATAGATTGCAATCTTGCCAATAATAAGGGACCAGCATGGAACAATAACCAGCAAGAAAACTTAAAAGAGAAGAAACGAGAATCATACCGGGAGAAGAAGAACTTCATAAAGCTTTGCTATCTCTGGTTTCAATGAAAGATGTAAGCTTCTCTGCTCATCACGCAATTTCCTTATTTTTTCATATTCAACATCATTACCTCGAGGTCTTTCTGACTTTTGATCAGCTAAACAAAATGAGCAAGAGGTGTGATTTGCATGCGGTGGATCACCAACACAAGCAGTTGGACTAGGCAAGAATTGAGAGACATTAACCACTGAGTTTCCTGCAGTAAGTATGTGATGGCATTAGGAATTCACAAACGCTACAATAATTCTAACAATTTCTCAACTTCATTGAACCACAAAAGTTCAACCCAAAGTGAACTTATTAACAGCAGTGTCCACTAACCTTCCTTGTTTCGAGTAGTTAATTTTCCACCTTCAGATTTTGAAGAAGGCTGATCAACAACATTATTTATCAATTTCCTGCGCTTTTTTCCTATATCTTCACTCTCAAAGTCAGGTCTATATACTAAACCATCAAAATGCTGAACCCTTTTCCGGCTCCGCTGAGATGAACCATATGAGTATTTCCACTGAGGATGTTTTCCCTCTAAAAGATTTGTCCAAAACATATGGGATGGCTGAAGATCCAGTGACCCAAATTTCCCCTCACCAACTAAAGAAAAATTAGCGCGGTATGTTCCTCCATTTTGCTGGACTTTCAGTAAAATTGAGCAGTTTCTTGTGTCATTATCTTCACCATCTTGCTTAAGTACTGATGAGAATTCATGGATAGCTACTTGCAAAAGTGATTGCCAAGACAAGGAATTCACACTTGAGCCAGAAGTTTTACTATCATGAAAAGCTTTTAAATCATCAAATAAACAAGATGCCCCCCACATCAACAGCATTTGGCTGGTACTCCGGCTTACGTTTTGTAAATTGCTATCAAATGGCTTATCCTGCTTAGCAAGGATTAGGGCTCTTTCTTCAACTGTGAAAGATGAATATAAACGAAATATTTTTATCTGTTCAAACTGTGAATCAAGTGTTATCTTCTGAAGGGCTCTTATATCATTCATTGGGTTCCAATCACTATCAAATATAATAATGGTATCAACTGATGACAATTTGATGCTTGGAAGGCAAGCACATGTTTCTAATAAAAAAACAAATCTTCCATGGTCCTTGTTATTAAACATTTTCAGCGCAGCTAGCTTCTTAGAATTCACAACACATTTGTCAACCCGTTCATAAGAATCTGGACCAAATCTTTGACGCAAAAAATCATCCAAAATATCTCCTATTGAATCCTTCCCAGAACCACCTACAGACTGCAGATCAAAGTTTTCAATGAAAATTTAGAAATGTAACCCACTAAACATATAAGAGAAAGAGGCATCATAGTCCACACACACAAATAAGTACAATGAAAAAGTTAGAGAGAGCAACTGAGACAAAGCAAACTAAACAGAGAAAAATGATATTGGACTATATTTATAGAAACAAGAATAATCTTGAGTAGTGAGATTGGACTATATTTATAGAAACAATGGAAATAAATAATCTGTGGATTGATCTAAATTGCAATCATTGGCCTATTAAATTGGGGTCCAAACTCAAATATACAGGTGATAAAAATAAAGAAAGGACAGAGCAAAATGAAAGGCCAATATGTTGTCCGCAAAGGCAAAGACAGCATTTACATAACATGCAAGCCATAGAGTCATACATAATCTCCTCTCACTATGCCAAGTTTCTCTCTTGATGTATAACAATATGCATAAAGAATACAATTAATTAAACTTCATTATGAATTTTAAATAATAGAATTTACAATTGTAAAGAAGAGACTTCTGGACAAAATATAAGGAGGATGTCAAAGTTCTTGAAACCTGTTACTATTCATTCTTTTCTAATAACCTAGATATTAGAAGAACCATTTGTATATTGATATTATCAAGTCAAGAGTGTAGGACAAAGTTTTTTAATAGTATAAGGGGAATGGACAATAAAACATTTTATCTATCAATTCATATAAAACAATAATAAACTTGCATCCAAAATAAATTATACTCAAAAGACATATATATAATTAATGCAACAAGTTAATAACCCCAAACTATGCTTATTAGATACTTGAAGGATTCCCAATATCCAACCTGGTGAAGACAAGAATAACAATGTAAGGACCAGTAACATGCAGCCATTGGTAATGAGTTTCCTCTTGAAATTCTATGTAGTAGTTTACACATAATTTTCAATGGAGGCAGTTTACAAGAAATAGACTAACCAATTTTAACATATATTGCTGTCTCATTCTACATCTCGTTATCATTCTAGGTATTAACATGTCTCAATTAGAAATTCTTTTGCCTCTTCTTGACACTATTTCCCTTGCCCAAACTAAGGATAGGAGAGTTTGGAATTTAGATGCATCAGGTGTGTATTCTTGTAATCATACTTTCATTCCCTTATTTACTCTCCTAACAAGGAAATTTTCATTCTTGAAAAGCCCATTTGGCAATCTAAAGCTCCTTTAGAAGTCAGATCTTTTATTTGGATAGCAGTACTCAATAGAATTAACACAAATGAAATGTTGCAAATTTGAAGATCCAACACAGCTTTGTCTCCTAACATCTTTATTGTGAGCATGGATAGTGCAAAATCTGGAGCTCATTTATTTCTACACTGTTAGGTGGCTGTTTTCTTGTGGAATAACTTGTTTGAGGTCTTTGGTGAGAATTGGGTTTTTCCATAGCACCTAGAGCAGTTTCTCCTTATATGGTTCAAAGGTTTTGGCAGAACAAAGGAGGGTATAACTTTATGGCAATGCACTGTTTTTGCGGTAAATTCAGAATATTTGGTTGGAGAGGATGCTTGTATTTTCAGGGGTGTTTCCCTGAATTTAGACGTTCCATGGGCAAAGATTTTCTTTGTGGCTTCTTTGTGGTGTTCAGCTCAGGGTTTTTTCAAGGGAGTGTCTCTTCTAGATATGCAAAGAGATTGGGCAGCCTTGCTGCATGTTTAACTGATTTATTTCATTTTTTTTTATTTTGTTCTTGAATTTCTTCTAGGAGGATAACATATTGTTGATCATGTGGCTCATATTCTATATATGAGGGTTAGTTGATGAAGTGGAGGGGAAGGGCCAGAGGCTCGTGCAGGGTTTGTTAGGCAAAAATTATACGAACTTAAGATGGAAGAGGGTTCGGATCTGAGACAACACATAAACTCGTTCAATCAAACCGTTATTGATCTGCAATGTGTAGATGTGAAATTTGAAGATGAGGACAAGGCATTGATGCTGTTAAATTCCCTACTGGCTTCTTCTGAAAATCTATCTACAACTATGACATGGGGCAAGGAGTCTTTGGAGTTGGAGGAGATCACAGGTGCTTTGTTGGCATTCAATATGAAGAAGACGACCAGTAAAGTGGGCTATCAAGGAGAAGGGCTTATGGTCAAAGGTAGTCAGGAACGTGGAAGAAGTAAGTTGAGGAATGGATGGCACAACAAGGACTCTCGGTCTAAGTCAAGAAAGAAGAAATTCGTGCATTGTTACAAGTGCAGTAAGAAAGGTCACTTTAAACGAGAATGTCTTGAACGACAAAAGAAAAATGACGACGACAAGCATGCTGGTTCTAAATCGGTGAATGTGGTCGAGGACGATTCAGATTATGGAGATGGTGATATGCTCTGTTTCATTTAGTATATATCACTTGGCATATTCGTGGATGCTTGACTCAGAGTGTCCGTATCACATGACTCCTCACAAGGGTTGGTTTGACACTTATAGGTTGGTTAATTATGCTTCAGTTATTATGGGTAATGATCCATCCTGCAGAGTAGTTGGAATAGGCATTGTTAGAGTTAAAATGTTTGATGGTGTTGTTAGAACATCAAGTGATGTTAGGCACATACTAGAGTTGGGAAAGAATCTGATTTCATTGGGCACTTTAGATTCTCATGGCTATTGCTATAGATCTGAAGGTGGAGTGATGAAGGTGACTAGGGGAGCTATGGTTGTGATGAAGAGGCAGAAACTGTCAGGTAATAATTATAGATTGCTAGGCACTACAACTGTTGGTGGGGTGGTTGCTGTTGAGCCTGAATTAGATAGTACAATCTTGTGGCATATGAGGTTAGGACTTATGGGTGAGCGGACATGATGGAACTACATAAGAAAAATCTGTTGAAGGGCATAAAATCATGTAGACTTGACTTTTGCAAGTTTTGTGTTCTGGGTAAGCAACACAAGGTGCAATTCAAGATGACCACACACAAACATAAGGCATACTTGATTCATCCATTCAGATGTTTAGGAGCAGTGAAGGAGCCATCACGGGGAGGACATGTTTATTTTGTGATTTTTATTGATGTTTTTTCCAGGAAGGTTGGGTGTACTTCATGAGACACTAGTCAAATTTTTGAGAAGTTTAAGATTTGGAAAGCTGAGGTGGAAAATCAAACAGGGATGAAAGTAAAGGGTCTGAGATCAGACAATGGAACTGAGTATACAAATTCTAAGTTCTTGGAATTCTGTGAGCAGCATGGGATTAAGAGACATTTCACAGTAAGCAAGACACCACATCATAATGGGTTGGCAGAAAGGATGATCAGGTCGTTTGCAGAAGAAAGCAAGGTATCTTAGGTTGAATGATGGACTTCCAAAGAGCTTCTGGGTAGATGCTGTAAGTATGGCATGTTTCTTGATAAATAGATCACCACGACAGCACTATACGGGAAGGTTGCATAGGAGGTGTAGGCAGGTAATGAAGTTGATTTCTCTAGTTTGAGAGTATTTGAGTGTCCGACCTACATGTATATCTCTAATGATGAGAGATCAAAGCTAGACCCAATGTCTAAACAGTGCATCTTTCTTGGGTTTGAGAAGGGAGTGAAGGGGTACAAGCTTTGGGATTCTCTTGCAAGAAAGGTGATAGTTAGCAAAGATGTAATTTTTTATGAGAAGTCTATGTTGGGGAGTACTAAGGAAGAAAAGAAGCAAAAGCCAGTAGATTGTAGCAACAACAGCAATAAGTAAGTGGTGCAAGTTGAGTTAGAGAGAGCGGATGAAGAGATGAATAATCATAATTTAAAAGCCTCTACATTAGGTGACAAGGAGCATCACAGTATAGCTACAAAGAGACCTAAGCGCAATGTCAAACCACCATCAAGGTATGGTTTCGAAGATTTGGTTTCTTATACACTAGTTACCAATAGCAGCGATCCTACTAGTTTTCAGGAGGCTATGGAGAGTCAGTAAGGAGAGAGATAGATGGATGGGGGCTATGATGGAGGAGATGGAGTCTCTGCATAAGAACCAAACTTGGGATTTGGTGGAGCTTCCGAAGGAGAAGCAGGCAATTGGAAGCAAATGGGTATACAAGAAAAAGGATGACAATAAGTTTAAGGCTTGGTTGTAGCAAAGGGGTACTCACAGAAAAATGGTGTAGATTATGAAGAGATTTTCTCCCCAGTGGTTAGACGCACTTCTATAAGATGTGTGTTGAGTCTAATAGCACATTTTGACATAGAGTTAGAGCAGACAAATGTAAAGACTACTTTCTTTCCCAGTTACTTGGAGGAAGATATTTACATGGCATAGCCAGAGGGGTTTGTTCAACCAGTAAATGAGCACTTCATTTGCAAACTAAAGATGTCTCTTTATGGGCTGAAGCAATCTCCAAGGCATTGGTACAAGCGGTTTGACTCCTGCATGCTTCAAATCAGCTACAAAAGGTGTGAGTATGAATGTTGTGTTTATGTTAAGAGCCTTGATGATGGTTCATTCATTTACTTGTTATTGTATGTGGATGATACGTTGATTACTACTAAAAATATGTTTAATGTACACCATGGTTTGCCCTAGGCCAGATTTGGCACATGCAGTTAGTGTGGTGAGCAAGTATATGCCTAATCCCAGGAGACAACATTGGGATGTAGTCAAGTAGATTTTCAAATACTCGAGAGCTATCATGGATTATGGTATCATGTTTGGTAGACAGAAGGAGGAGCTTTCAATTATGGGGTATGTAGATTCAGACTATGCAGGGGATCTTGATAAAAAGCGGTCTACTACAGGCTATGTTTTCACTCTTGCAAAAGGATCCATTTGTTGGAAGTTTGGGTTACAATCTCTAGTTGCATTGTCTACAACTGAGAAAGAGTACATGACAGTTGCTGGGGCTGCTAAGGAAGCATTGTGGCTTGCAGGGCTAGTCAAAGAGCTGGGTATTCAGCAAGGTGGAGTTTAATTGCATTATAATAGTCAGAGTGCCATTTATTTGGCGGAGAATCAGGTGTATCATGCGAGGACCAAGCATATAGATGTGAGGTTTCACAAGATCAAAGAGTTGGTTACTTCAGGTGACTTGGATCTTCAGAAGGTTCACACTTCAGAGAATGCAGCAACATGTTAACAAAGGCCATCCCTGCAAACAAGTTCAAGTATATCTTGGACTTGATTGATGTCTCTAGGTGCTAGAGAGAAGAAATATCCCAACTTGTCTACATATTTCTAAGGGGTCATATTCGCCAAGGTGGAGATTGTTGATCATGTGGCTTATATTTTATGTACGAGGGCTAGTTGATGAAGCGAAGCGGGAGTAAAGCCCGATTGTTTGAAAGCATATGTGAGAACACCAGAAAGTATGAAACAATAGAAAAAAATACACTCAAAAGTATGAGAAACAATTGAGCAAGTAACACTTACAGAAAATTTGATGGAAGGATAGTCAACAAAATGTGTACGGTGTACCTGAAAAAGAATAAGTCCCCTTAAACCTTGTTTCCTCAATTCCATGAGCATTGAATCAAGAAGTTGCAGCTTGCCACTTGCTTTTATTCCAACATCCAGGTACTCAACCACTTGAAGGTCTTTGGTAAGCAAAGTTTGTAAGGATGTATCGACAAGATAGGGATGATTACAACACTGTCATGAGATGCCACCACCAGAAAAAGAGAAAAATGAAAACATGAAGAAAATTTACAACCATATGACAGCTACTAACACTTACTGGTATTGTCAACTATTTTTCAAACAGACAAATAAGTTAATTGAATGTGAAGGAACAACAAATAAACTAAAAACAAAATACCTAAGATTTTCAACTTAAATTGTTTTGATATCTATATAGGGACAGTAAATCAGCTTCAACAGACATACATCAGAAAATTTTAACCAAAAAATGTTTCAATTTAAGACAACACAAGTCCGATTGAAATTTACTTCTGACAATAGATGAATCAAGCATGCACTCAGTTTGCTTACAATTTAAATGCATGACTTTACATTAAATATCTTATACTCCAGCTAGGAAGGGATTATTACTAATTTATTATAACTATCTAAAATAAAATAAAAAATGTAAACTACGTTTCACAGTCATGTTAAAATGCCATAGGCAACAGGTCAATAGCATAATATTTTCATAATTAAGATGTGTAGCTGTAACCCAGATAATGCAGCATAAGATAGCTAGTTATTTAACCAAATTTATAACAGCATCTTTTGACCTCTTAATCTTGCCAACCATGCAATTAATGCAAAGAGTTCAACCTAACCTTCCGGGTAGTAATGAGAATGTCACGAAGGGCCCCAACAAGATCATTTTTTGATGATGAGCGAAGTATTGAAGCATTTGAAAGTAAAGTAGCACAATACTGCTCAAGCTGAATATTGGAAATCTTTACAGGAACCCAATACTCAACAAACCTAAAGGAGTCTGACTTGCATCTATATGCAACATAACTTGATAGCCTATCCTTCAGTTGAGCAATACAGTCACTGGAATTAGATATTAACTCATCATCTTTTCCATTGTAACTTTGATGATCTAGAAGAGCCAGAATATTAAGGTATTCTACAATGCTATCCTGCAAAACCCAGTACGATTACATTAGGCAACAAAACAAATTTAATAGAGGGAAAAGCAGACGCCTAAGCATGAAAAGAAATAAACCTTTAGTTGGCCACTGAGAAGAAGCAGCCTCATATCTGTGTTTAACGTTTTTATTTGTTTTAGATAAGATGAGATCTTAGAGCATTGGCACTCATCAACTATGATCACTTCCCATTCTATTCCTCCTAAAACATCTAGATCCTGCAGAATAACTTTAGCTAGGTTAACAAGCATCACATATTTAAAGAAAATTTTAAGCATTATACAGTTCCTAAAGAAAAGAAAAAAACAGGGTAGGAAAACAAGAGTCCGAATCATCCAATCGACAACGCATCCATAAATAACTACCCCCCCCCCCCCCCCCCAAAGACGAGCAACCCATAACAAACTTAAAACACTCCTAAACTCGACAGTACCAGCACCAGATTCTTGCACGCACCTCAACTATGATCTCTGGAACTACTATAAGTACTTGGAAAAGTAGACAACCGCCTTCCTCATAAAATTCTAGTTTCCTAATACTTTCACGCATCTCTGTGTGTCCACTGTAAATAACAACATTAACAGATGGAGCGAAACGGGAAAACTCATCCTCCCATAAATGGAGAGCTGCGGAAGTTGAGATGATGAGGAAAGGTTGATACGTATCAGAGTGCAATGATAAGATAAATGCGATCACTTTCACAATTCGGTCCTGCAAAATTCATTATAACCAGAGACATAAATTCTAAAATACCAAAATGCAAAATCCACAATTTTAAATGGTTCAACAATTGAGACGAAAAATAAAAAAGTCGTACAATTGCAATAAAATTTGATTAGTGTAAACAGACCAGCTCATGAAAGCATCCAAGGATGAAATTCAATATAATCTAGAGAGAAAAAAAGTTGAGGCAGAGTTATAAGGTATTAAAAAAATTAGGAAAAACCCACACATATAAAGCAGAGAAAGCACTACTTAAAATCATAATAAAGTGCAGCAATTAAAAACAAAAATCATGCCATATTTGATGGTCATTTCTTTTGCATGATCATGGTTCTTCCATCCAACAACAACCATTGGCACCCCCATTTTGGCTTTTTATATATGAATAAAATGATGTACAGACAAACACCAGATTGGAATTAATAAGACCAAAATGTATCTATTGAAAGGCTTAAATGAAATACATAAATAGTCACTCACATGGTCATCAATAACAATAGCATTCTGACCCTTGTGCCAATGCTCACGAAGCTTGTTAACTGCATCTAAATTGTTGTTACCAAATCCAGAAGAAACTCCACCAGGCATCTGAGATAATTTGCTAAGAGAACTTACCCGGTCTAGTTTCTGCAGATGATTGATATAAAACCAAGAAGACTAGTCAGGACAGAGGAGCAGATAAGAACATAATTGTCATATGGGAGGCAAGGCTTCATTTGATTAGGCTACAACAGACTATAGAGTTCAAATTCAAGGATAATAACTCGTGTTCAAGAAATATAATATTACCAACATAACCTTATTGTTTCTGCTCAAACTTTACAACATTATTTGTCTTTAGGGACTTTAGGCCATGTGATGTGAACGACCTCTGCTATCCTGTCTTTTGATTTGTTAGGAATGTAACAACAATTCCAGAGAGTATCTTTTCAAATACTTATCGTTTTAATTAATTTTGAAAAAACCATCCCAATATCCTTCCCATATATATATATATAAGCAATAGAAATGTCCAACTTTTCTTAATCATGTGTGGGGCACCTTGTCTACTTTGGAGAATAACGAAATTCTCCTTGCCCTCTGATGCCAATCTTCATAGTCTCTGATTAGCCTTTGACCTTCAGATGAACGAAGAAATGAAGCATTGTCCAACTCCCATGATGCATGTTCATAACCAAGACCACGCCATTTCACAAGCCACTCATAATGAATGTCAAAATTATTAACAACATGGCCACTACTGGATTCACCATGCTGTTTGGCAGAGATTAATGCTCTCTTCTGCAGCAAACGATGAGGTAAACTCCATTCTAGTTTCCATCTTAGGGCCTGAAGTAATGAAACTCTCAGCAATATATACACATTCAACCATAACAACCATAAAGCTTACTTTACCAGTTTACCTAACATGAACTGCATAAGAAGAGTTAAGAATTAAAAGACCTGATCTTTCTTATTAAATTTCTTAAGCAGCAATGGAGCTTCAAGCAGTAACTGACTTTCTGGGACCCAACGATTGTGAACATGAGCAAGGCCTTTATACTTCACAAGAAATTCTTTCTCAGTTGTCGATCCTGTGATAGAGTATAGATACCATACAACCAACAATTAACGTCAGACACCACAGTATGCACCACTTTTTTTTTCAGAAAAAAAGAACTTTTATTAATGAAGAAGGGAGTTACAAAAGAGGAGAATAAGACATCATCCAAAAGAAACCTCAAAAATAAAGAAAAGCATAAAAAAAGAAAAATAAATAAATAATGCAGCAAAGCAGCCCAATCTCTTTGCAGATGCAAGCTCCCTTACAAAAATCGTGAGCAGAACATCAAACTGAGGACATGAATACTATCCTTTCCCACAACAGCTGCAAAGACAAAGATACCCCTTAAAAGTTCGAGCATTCACATATTGGTATCATGTAAAGGCAAATAAAGCAAAGCTTTTAATCTAATTGATTCAAAATGATAAGGGAACAGTCCATGAGAATAGTTCAAATAGTGATATTTTATCTTTATGCATTACCATCAATATTAGACACCTCCACTTCTCTGGCATCCCAAATTGATTCTACTCCCTCGGACACGGAATATACACCTGATTCTATCTTCTTCCTCAAGCAGAGATGACAGTGCCAAACTCCAACAGGAGAATCCACCATGGGAGGTTCAAGACAAGAAAGATGGTAGCCTCCATTGCATCCTTTTCCATCACAGAACCTGCAAAAGGAAGTCAAGTCTAACTTTATAGAACCGAAACCTTAAATAGACATATTATGCAGAGATACTGCCATCAATGGAGTGTTGTTCACTTGTCTGAGAACTACAAGATGAAAATCATTGAATTGCTGATAGATGCGGGCCATGTGGCCATTTGAGACAGACACATGAATAAGATGTCCTCATGCAAATTCTCACAGCACACCAGCAAAACATTACATTAACTTATTATTTCCATGCCACTGTGGTGAGATGCTGAAAATGCCAACCCACTGCGGCATATAATTGTTCAGGTGTAAGATGTTAAAAATGTCTTTCCATCCCAATCTTATTGGGTTGCAATTTACTTCAAATTATTTAGCTGTACGCAAAAATAATGTCCATATATTTCATTCAATCACTATAAGAAGCTCTACTTTTGCATCAAAAGTTGAATAACCTTTATAAACATATCCGAATGATCAATGTAAATATAATACCAAATAACATACACAAATTAACCAAATATTATATATGTTAGAACTTGAAAGAAGAGCTACAATGATCCAAAAAGCTGAATCGTTGTATACTTGGGTCAGGCATATTGTGCATGTAAGTCTAAACAATAGATATCAGACGTCTAAAAGTCACTTCCAAAACAAGAATGACTATACAAAATAATCAAGTCACTCTACTAGCGTATGATGCATCCTACAATGGTTATGATACAAAATACTTAGAAAAACAGACAAACCAACGTAAAAAGTTTACTCACAAGAGCTGCCCACCACACTTGCAAATGAGACATTTTTTTTCATCATCTGTTTGGATATTTGCAGAGAATTCCTTCTGCTGCATGTAGTCTATGCCTTTCTTGGAAACTCCTTCAGTGATGCTGGCTTCAATTTCACCTCTATCCTAATGCGAATAAATAATAAGATCAATGACTGGCCTAGAGGTAAATATAAACAAATATAAGTTGTGCAGCGCTTTAGAAAGACAAAATATCACATGCAAGCACAAATCACAAAGTACATGAACATTTAATCTCATAAAGAATATGAATTATGCACTAAGACATACTGATTGGGAAGAAGACAAGAGCAAGGTCTTTAAGTAGGAAAATTTATCTTAGTTCACCATATTATTAGAAAGTGGCAATTGTAAAGACAACTAAAAATTAAAATTCTCTATTAAACACACCTTGAATTTACAAAATTAAGATTTGCCTATAATTTTACAAAAATTTTGTACCCCCGTATTGTTTTGTTTTGGTTTGAATATGATACAGTATACACACTCCCATATCAGTGCCTCTAGATAAAAACAAACATAATTGGTGTTTTAAGGCATTATACTACTTAAGCTTGTGGGGAATTGGTTATTTGTCAGGGTGTCAAAGCATGATTGCCAGAAAATTTCACCAGCTCAGCTCTCACTAATTTCGACATTTTTATTCCCTCTTTGTTTAGTTTTATGGAATGAGGGGATTTCTTAATACTGTTAGCACCTAGACCCCGGCCTAACCCTATATCAATTATTAACCAGTATAATATCTTTAAAATTGGTTTGTAGTACATTCAACTTAGTAGTCCACACGCATGCTAAATGTTGGTTGGAGACTTTGAATTAAGCTTGATATATACTGCGAGGCCTTTTCTCTCTTAGCTTAAATTTGTGGCTTATAATCCTAATAACCCAAAAGAATTATGATCTTCTCAGGTCTATAAGCCCCAATAGAAAATTTAAACCAAACTAGTGAGATACTTTGTTCTTTAAGCTTATGCATTCTATATTTTACTGCTTCCTGCATCAGTAAAATATAGTGGGAAAAAATTATGAGGGAAAACAAATCCAACTAACCTCAGTAGCTGAAGGGTTAACCAACTCCTCGGTATTACTGGAGAAACCTTCCTGTACATTAGGATCATGATCCGCCCTACAAAGTCAAGAGCATATTAGTTAGGCCTGTCAAAGATCTAACAAGTCAAATGATGAATTATCAGACTGGTCAACCAAAATCATGTGCAGATATTAAAGTCCTACCAAAAAGATTTCATCCACATACTTCTAGAGAATTCCTTCAAATTATTTCACAAATAAAAAATAATGATTTCCTTTCATTTTCTGATGAGTACCTTATCCTTTTAGAACATGTCCCACAGGTCCCAACAATATAGCCAGCTTTGCACTCACATAGCCTCAAAGGGGCAGCACCAGCAATCAAGTTGCAGTTATAATCATAAGAGATCCTTGCAGAAACATCATAATGCATGTCCACCATAATTCCTTTTCTCTTAGAAGGAGTCAATTTTTTACCCCTTTGATTGCCTACACTGCTTCTAACCAACTTTTCATCCAACATGGAATTTCCAGACCCTATCTTCTTTAGGGTCTCCTCTCTGCAGCAATCATCATGTACCGTTTCAGGTGCCCCACTTATCTTTGTGGCATTGGATGGTAGCAAAGAAACTAGAGTTTCATTGTTTTCTAATGGTTCTCTCACAGGCGCACTCAACCTAGAGTTAGCTCTCGTCTCTTCCTCCTTAGCATTATCAGATGACAGCATACCATTCTCAGAGACTTCTTTACAATCTACATGACTCCCTTTAAAGCACTCATCAATTTTGCTTCCACTGCTGTTGCCACCTTCTTGAGTTAATTTATCCTTCCTATTTGACTCCTCATGACAATCTGTAAATCAAAAAATAAATAAAACAGCCAACATATAATTATTAGCACCTTCAAATACTTTCTTTTTATAAAGTGATTTTCATGCACCATTAACAACATAGCTGACAAGGACAACTTCAACCTAGAAGTTTGAGCTGTGGGTGAAGGCCTATGAATAATTTTAAATTACGTCTAACAATACCATTGCCTTTCACTACATTTGCATAGGTAGGCCATAGAGGAAGTGACAATAAAGTTGAAGAAAGAAGAATAATAACAAAACTATTCAACTGGCTATATTACCTATCTTTGCTTTTTGCTTTAACATAGCCCGGTAAGCACGAGCATTCATTCTATTTCTTTTTACCTGAGAAGTTCCCACATCATGTTTTTCATTTTCACTGACTTCCTTAGCTTCAAATGTTAACTGTTTCACACTCTTCTCTTTTTTTTGCTTCTTCTGCTTTGAAGCTGATGAGCCCAAGCTCTTAGAACCCGAAGAAGCTAAAGAAGAGCGATTCTTAGTTCTTTCAGATCTCCTCAGAGGACTTGGCACCTTCTGTTTCTCAACCCTTTCAGATTTTCTTCTGACCACAGGACTTAGTGATGTCCTCTTTCCAATTCGCTCAGACTTTTGAGTACTTGAAGGGCTTGGAATCCTCTTCTTTGATGAAGTTTCTCTAGCAGACCTTCTGAGACCAGTTGCATCTGATGCAGAAGGGCCTGAGTTGGTTTGTCCTTTCTCATTGGCATGCCTCCCATTGTTGTTTTCATCAACCTTAGCCTTACGACTAGAACTTGTATTATTTGCCATCTATTAAGCTGTACATTGTGAGACCAACAGAAGAATATATTAGATCAATATAGATAGCAACATCAATATACAAATGCCATTGACATCTGTAGAAATTAGAAACTTCATCAATATTAAGTATACAGCATGGAACCATTTGAGATGGGCACTAAATACTATATAAATAATTGAAACCCACCCTCTTATCAAGATTCACTTTGGTACTGCAGTACTAGTACACAAAATGTCCATAGTCAGCTTCATCTAAATACTAGCAACATGCGCCAGGAAGGGAGGGATGAGATGCCTAAATTAAAATATTATCCACGAACAAAAATTTGAAATTTCCCTCTATGTTTGTGCTACTAGTTTAAGGGAATATATTTATCTAAAATACAAATACAACTAAAATAAATGAGTCTATCTACCACTTATACTGATCCACCCATCTCCATGAGATAAATTCCAACTCTTAGTCCACGTATTTATAAATTTTGAATGCAGGAAAGATAATGGCAAACACAAGACAAGGATATTGTTTACCGTAATCCAATCTAACATCAAAATTAAAGGATGCCGAACTGGCACATGGTAAATCGATCATTTACTCCATGCAAATCAAGGATGCTTTACAACTCAGTTACCAGAGCATTTATAGCTCTCGAAACTAGGCCCCAGCGAAAATAACTTAACTCCTAAAAGGTTTCTACATTCAGCAATAGATTCTATAGAGACAGAAGGAAACTGAAACAAAGTGGGCATTACTCGAAAAAGAAGATATTGGCTGGTATATAGAAGTTTACAGAAAGATTGGTAAAAAAACAATGTGATTCTGATGCCGGTCAAATTAACAGAAGCACAATGCAAGAGGACATTGGGGATTTTCAAGGTGAATCTTGATATTCAAACCAAAACAAATAAACACTTAAACTTCCCCAAGTTCGATCTCATATTTGAAACGCAACCCTAATTTACTAACAATTTAGATTCAAGAGACATGATTTTGCAATAATGTAGAGTTCATAGAGGTTCAAAAGCAAAAGGGTAAGGGAGAAAGTTGCAGAAATTTAGACTAACCTGCATGTAAACTTAGGGGAACAAAAATGTTTCACTGAAGAGAAAGAGAATGGGATATTCTGAAGTCGGTTTGGCAGAATATCAAAGGGAATGGTGGCGCTAAATCTTGCGAGAAAACGAGGGAAAACTTTAGTTATACGATTAGGCTATTAGCAAATGATGGAAAACGAGAAAACACGCTCTGGGCTTGGGCATGGGATTTTGGGTTATGTAACCTTGGAAAGTATCGGAATAAACGGCACCAGAGGACGGATTGATCTTTTTTGGATGGTGTACGGCAAGGTACTTCGCACCATTATTATTATTTTTACACATATTTTTATTATTAATTTATTATAAAAATAAAAATATAATAATTATGAAAGTATATGAAAAAATAATATAACAAATAATATGAGAATAAAAGTACTCTTAACAACATAACTTGTTTTTACTATAACATAGAAGTAAATAATCATAATTTTTTTTAAATAAATATTATTATTTTATAAACAAAAATTATTATCTCAAATATTAATATTACTGAAAGTGCTTGTAAAAAAATTTAGCTAAACAATAAATTACTTTTTAGTTGCAACACTTTAAAAAATACATTTTTAATAAGAAATTTTAAATAAAAACAAAAATTTTGCATCACCACCGCACAAATAAAAGTGTTTTTTTTAGAATTAAAAATTAAGAGATTGACATGTCAAGTGAGTAAATAAGATCACGTGTATGCACGTGATAGTGGGTGAAATATCAAATAGCCTATAGATGCTGACACAAAAGCTGATCACGTGTAGGCACAAATTAGGCCGGTTGGCAACCGCTTCTCTTTTCTTTTCTTTTTATAAAAAAAAATATACTAAAATGGCCATCTGGCACAAGTTTTTTTTAAAGTATCTTTTTTTAAAAAATAGAGAAGCTGCTATTTTGAAAAGTTGATTTTTACTGCTTTGGAAGAAAAAATAATTCAAGTTGAAGAGAGAGAAGATTTTACCAAAAAAAGTTACTCATATATTATTTATCATATTCCATTAATGACCCCTATAAATTTGGAATAATCTTTAGTTAATTATAGCATTTTTTATACACATTTACAAACAATTAAATATTATATATTTAAAATTATTTTTTATGATAATTTTTTTTATATTTTTGTAATAAATATTTTTTCATCCAAACATAATTTAAAAACATGTATTTTTACATATAATTTTTAATAATTTTACCTTTATAACAATATTTTTATATTTTTATATACAAACATAATAAATATATATTTTAGTAAAAATATTTATACATAATTATATCTCAATACTAAATACTTAATTTTTTTAAAATTATCATTTTTATTTAAAATATTTGTTAAAAAATATAAATACATCCAAAAAGTCCTTACGTGAACAACCTAAAGGGAAATATATGTAAAAATTAAACTAGCCCATTACATAACTTCTTGTAGAAAATTGCATGTCCCGAATACACTTCTCTTTGTTTTTGTTAAAGATATAATATATTCATTCTAAAATGGAAATAATAAAGATATGATACAACATATGCATAATATTTAAATTTAATGTTGGAACAACTTTTTGATTCCACTGTACAACTATTTTTCTATGCATGCTACTTCACATTTAAAATGGAGAGTAAATTTGTTTTAGTCGAGAATTTTCTATATGGATTTGCTAAAGTTAACTTGGATGAAAAAGAAAAAAGGAATTAAATTCACAAAAATAATTCTTATAAAAATAAAAAGGTTTTCTTTTTAAGAAATCAATATGTAGCGGGAGGATATAAGAAAAATGAGATAAGTAATAATAATTTATTAAATTTTTTTATAAATTTTGTAAAGATTATTTTTATAAGAAGAACATTTCTTAATAAAAAAAATGCTGCTAGACTTTCAATTGGATGTGCATTAGTGGATGTGGTGTATTTTGTATGAAGATTATATGGACTTTTTATAAAAAAAATATTGAGATATTTGACTATATGTAAAATGTGATTTTGAGAGTTTAATTAAATTATTTTTGTATTTATATTTGTTTCTTTCAATGAAATTTTCCTCTTATCTTTACTAATGGACGTAGGCTGACTCATGTTAAACTCTGTCTGTTATTTTTCTTCACACCTACCACTTCATTTAAACTTTTATTATTATCAATCAAATCTCTTTTCATTAAATTATGTATTTTTTTCCAACAGACGTAGAGGAATTGCATCTGATAGTGTCATTTCAGTTTGAACTTTTGTTCTTGTTCATTTGTGATTCTACGTATAACAGTATAAGGTATATTTTATTTAATCAGATTGTGTCCCTACCTGTAAAAGCTTGCTTTAATCATAAATAATGTTAGTTATACAAAATTTTTTTATACAATTCTTATATCTTATATCATATATATTATTTTATTATTATCTGTAATTTATTATTATTATTATTTTAAATATATAAATGATTAAAAATAAAAGTAAGTATAGTACTAAATACTAATATCATTTTTTAGCTTCAAAAGTCTTTGAGAAATAATTAGTGTTTAAGCCTATTTTTAATTGGCTGATTGACAACCTGCAACGTGTCTAAATTGGGGAAATGCTGGATCGCTGAAAGAAACAATTTGAATGAAATCAGACATATATATTATATATATCTACTATACGAAAAGGAAATATATGTGAATCAATATTATATTCAACTAGTCTTCGGCCGGCTTCTTAGAGTAACACATGTATGCATTTGACCTTAAATATTGACAAAATCTGAATAAATTTTTAGTAAAATGGTCATTTCAATATCACCTTCATTTGGAGTCTTGTTATAGAATCTACTTGTTTAGCAGAGAGCTAGAGATACAGTGCTAATCACTTTAATTTTGCAGCCTCTTATAATCCTCTTTCATTTGCTCTTTCAAACAATTCATTAGGATTCGCTTAATGGGAAGTCTTATATTTATCTCTCAATTTATGATTTATCGCTGGTTTGTTGCCTGGATGAGCATAAGTTCAAGTTCTGCTCAGCAGTTTTATGACTTTTCAAATTGTTCTTCAGATAACAGCTACCAACTGGGGTCAAGATACACTTGCAATTTATTCCAGGATTCATGCGATACATTCTTGGTGTTCAGAGCAAACCAGCGTTTCCAGACCATTTCAGATATCTCAAAGCTCTTCCACATGAACTCTGATGAGGTACTTCAAATAAACAATCTCACATCTTCTTCTCAGTTCCTTAAACCAGGTAAAGAGGTTCTTCTTCCAGTTACTTGTTCGTGCTCTGGCCAGTTTTATCAAGCCAATTTCAGCTATGAAGTCCCTGAAAGTACAACATTTTCAGAGATTGCTTGTGGGGTTTTTGAAGGGCTGATGAAATCTCTCACACTCGCCGAGGAAAACCTTCCTCAAGGAAATGAGATCAAGGCTGGTTCTGAGCTTCATTTGCCTCTTAGATGCGCATGTCCTGACAATTTCACCAGTAGCAAGAGGGTGAAGTACCTTGTAACATACCCTATAATAGAAGGAGATGAAACAAGTAAGTTAAGCGGGACATTTGGCATCTCATCTGAAGATTTCTTGGCGGTCAATCACTTAGTTCCTTTGTCAACTCTTTTCCCAGAAACAACTGTTTTAATTCCATTAAGGGCTGGCCCTATCAGACTCTTTGATATTCCAGATTCTGCACCTCCGACTCCTGGTTTTCTTCCCACACTTCCAGTGGCAACGACACAAAAAGTCATAAAACCCACAAATTTGTATATTGCAGGACCTGTTATCGGATTTTTGGTGTTATTCATGGCAATGCTTGTAAGTGGATTGTACATGAAGGCCTTAAGAAAACGGAGAAGTGAAAATGCCCAGTCCTTCACTCCTACAACCTTGTTCTCACCAATGAGAGGCTCCCCTCTTTCTGCCCAAACGGGTAGAAGCTCTACAACTTCATGTATATCTCCAGATCTTCTCGCTGGAATAAAGTACAGTTTGCTCAATTACAGCATAGAAGAGCTCAAAAAGGCCACCAAAGATTTCAGTGAAGAAACCAAGATCAGTGGTTCAGTCTATAAAGGGTTAGTGAATGATCTTGAGGTGATGATCAAGAGGATGAGGTTTGAAGACACACGCCAGGTAATTGATTTACATTCTAAACTCAATCACATCAATATTGTGAACTTACATGGTGTTTGTTATGGTGAGAGTGATTTTTCATGGTCTGTCTTAGTTTTTGAGTTGCCTAAAAATGGCTGCTTGAGGAACTGTTTATCTGATCCATGTAATCCCCTTCACTGGAGCAGAAGGACACAAGTAGCTTTTGATATCGCAACAGGTCTTCACTATTTACACTGTTGTGCTTTTCCTTCCTATGCTCATTTGAGTCTTAGTAGTAGAAACATATTCATAACGGCAGATTGGAGGGGGAAACTGGCAGATATTGGTATGGTTTCTGCTGTGAAACAAGCCAAGGGGAACGATGGTACAGAAAATTTTAAAGGATGGGTTGCACCTGAGTACCTTCTGCATGGATCAGTTTCTGAAAAGGTAGACATTTTTGCATTTGGAGTAGTCTTGCTGGAACTGATCTCTGCAAGAGATATCATTGATGAGAAATCGGTGAAAGATTCCATTGGGTTTTTGGGAGGGGGAGCCAATGAAGGGGGTTGTTTTGAAGGATTGAGGAGTTTCATGGATCCTAATCTGAAGGATTATCCTCTAGCAGAGGCTTTATGTTTGGCTGTTTTAGCTAAGGCTTGTGTGGCAGATGATCCCCTGCATAGGCCAACCATGGATGATATCATGAAAGTCCTTACAAAAATGGTATGGCCATAAGCAGAAAAAGAATAACCGTTATAAAATTAGCTGTAATTAAGTTCGTATTTATGAGAAACCATATGGCTGCCTCATGTGTCACTTGGTTCTTCTCCCTCCTACTGATTTATTTTCCCTTTTCTTTGTTATGATATAATGAAAGTCTTGTCTTTGATCCTGGTTTTTATGCTGCGTATTGCTTGGTTGTTTTGTTCCATTCACCGCAAAGTTAGATTCCATAGAGTTTAATCCCATTGTGAGAAAAAAGCATGAGGATTTGGCAGGATTAGGAGATGAGCTTTCAGGCAATATTACTTGAATCATTTTTAAACTAAATGATTGAAGTTGGTTTATAGTTGTGCAATTAGCTTGCCTTTCGTAACATCATCAATATTGTCCTTGAGCACAAATGAAATCAGCTGAGCGTTTATTAGTGAGTGGACGATATTAGAAAGCAGATTCCATTTGCGCTAATGTTTGATGGTGGCATCATAACAAAGGATTATCTGTTTAAAATTGTCCATATCACATAGTACGAGCCTCCAACTCAATAGCTGGTTCCTTTCTTGTTGACTTATGTTACGGTGTTTGCCTGTACCCACAAAGCATGTCTTCACTGAGCAGATTGGAAACTGGTGCCTTGATTCCTAAACAGCTAAACTATTTTTTTGTTGAACTGTAGCGTTTAGCGTTTAATTTACAATAAGTAGAGAAATAAAATTACGTCAAACTAATAACTATAACTTTTGATTTAGTATTAACTACTCGATCTGACAATTAGAACAGGAGCAAGACACAAAGCTGGCTGCTGAGCTAATAAATTATGCATTCCCCTCCTAAAGAAGTTCCAAATGGGACCTGGCTGTGAGGTGTAGGAGGCCAACATGCAAATCTTAGTCACCCCATTGCCTTTATTAATTAAACATACGCGTATGCTAAGTGGAATGATATGAAGTTTAGTAGCCCGTTTAAATTTTCAAGAGATACGAGTCCAAATAGAGAACGACCTTTAATGGTTCATTATTTATAGAGTTAACAAGTCAGACCAACGAAACCACTTGGAAGAGGCAGTGCACTAAATTAAATATCAACGCTGTGGCTCTTAGGGTAATATCTGAACATTCTATAATGCAAAGACAATGGGGGAGGAACGCCAAATAATTAGGAGAAGAAAATTGTATTAAAAGTTAACTAGGCTTTGAACAAGAAGCGATCACAAGAAGAATAATTAAGGACAAGAAGAATTGTATTAATCCAAATCCGTACTATAGGACCAAAACTTCAACGTCATCTAATGAAACAATATGTAAGAACTAGCCAAGGACCGATGTATGAAAGATTCTAAAATACACCTGGTGTACGTACATACACAATGTTTATTATTTATTAACTTGGTATACGTATATTAAATGTTATCACGATATATAAGAATGAGAAAGGTCATATTTGCACTGAATGATTCGCCTTGAACTTCAATCTTGTTTAGGATCTTTTGGTATATTGAGTTCCACCAAACGCTTGTTTATTGGCTGCAGTGGTCTAGCATTAGTTTCTGATTCCTGCAACCAAAATAGATGCTATAAGTTTATGACCGGGGAAAATTATTTTATTGTTTCAGTTGGTATGTTTACATTTCAAAACAAAATCAAAGACTAAAACCATAATACTTAAGATATCTAACGTCAGATATAGGACTTCTTTTTTTTCAAATAATGCTGCTGATCATCATGGGAAATATTTGAAAGTCATAGATAACTTACATCATGAACAGCAACTCGAAGCAAATTGACTTGTTCCCTGGAAACAGTTCTCACCTGAATGGTCATACAAGGATCAATAGAGAAATTTACATCATAAGGAGAAAAAGAAACAAGTATTCTTAAATTGAACAGTAAAGTGGATCAAACCTCTTTAAGGATGGTCCAAACAACGTTTTCGGAGCAAGGAGGAGTAGTAAGAGAACCAATATATCTGTAATACAGAGTGCTGCCTATTTTTATCTGCCTAGGATCAACTATACCCACTATTTCTTCTGCGTCCGTGGTTTCAGAAATGGCCCTTAAATAATCCGTAAGCTATCAACCAAAATAATCAAAATAGTTATATATTAGTCACTCACATGAGCACAACACAGACAAATACAAACACACACACCTAGGCTTAATTAATTTTCTCTCTTTACCTTTGACAACAAAGCATCTGGTCTTCCGATCTTGTACAGTATTGCGATAACGGCTGTTTCTCCTGCCGTTGTTTCGTGCACCAGGTGTAACTCTAGATCAAACCTGCAATTGAATATTTGATCAAGTTAAAGGAAATCTATTCCCCTTGATTTTACTCACTTATTTGTGATATGGGTACCAATTTTTAGGGGTAAATCTTCCCTAGGTGTTTAGACTTAATTCCTAAGGGTGAGGCTTAGCCTAATTAAGCCCTGCTGCATTTAGACCTAGGGCCAAAACCTATAGAAAACTACTTTTATTTAAACACATACAATTGGTTAGGTAATTTGACAACATTTTTTTATAGCAAAATATTTTCATCTAAAAATGAGGGGGGAAACTTATGGGTATCATGTTTTTATTCATAAGGACACATTTTCAATCAAATAGTCACATTTTAGTTTCGTTTCTTATAAAAATAAAAATAAAAATTAATAGAGAGGCAAACTGCATAAAGTGACGAGGAATATAATGCTCATATTATAAAAGTTGAATATTACAAATCTCGAAAAACAATGAGAAGAGAACATGGAAAATACTGCGAAGAAAATGAAAATAGTGCAAAGTTGTGCGTTGAAACTGGACTTGGATTTCAACTTTTATGGTTTGGGATCTTTTTTGTATTTTTTTTAAATTTGAATTATTCAAAAATATTTAGATGACACGTATTTAATTAAAAAACTTCAACCGAAAAGACTGTCTAGGCTAAAGTCTATGGCCAAAAATTTAAGCCCAATAAGCCATGAACGGCTTAAGTTTGTGTTTGTTAAACAGTAAAATGAGATAAAAGAAAAGTGTACCTTTTGCCATCGACGGTGTGTTCAGAGGGAGAATGCCAGTGGCCTTGTTTGAGTACATACTGAGTTTCATTGATTTGAAGATAGCCTGCGCCGGCAACCCATTCCAACTGCATTTACAATCAGACAAAACTGAACATTCAAAATTAAAGTAAAAAGAAAGAGAGAGAGAGAAAAAAGCATTAGGGAGAGTCCCTTTGGTAGTCAACTTCAATTTGGACGGTAATTATCGTCATATATATTATATTACAGCTAGTTCCCATTTTTGGCTGTAAGCTTTTGTCAATAATGATATTAATATCTTTATATCAAAACCATGTTATATTTTTGCATAAAAAAGGCCATATGTTGTTGGCTAACACTAATAAATAATTTTTTTTAATTTTTACACCAAAAAAAAAGTTTACATGTGTCCAAATTATACCTATAAAACGAACTTTATTAATTTCACCTACCAAAAAGAGAGTAAAAGGAAGAACTTAAACATATGTCTTCCATAAGATAATTAATACAACTGTTACTAAAAGCCGATAAGAGGCAAAATCATATATACTTATATATTTGAATTTTGTAAAATTTTAAAGGAGTCTAAACTCAAAATTCTACGAATTCATGTAATTAAAATGAAGCTCAAAACTGGGCTAACGATATGATGAAAAATACATTTATATATATTGGGATATGCAATATAAATATATTCATCTTTATTTAAAATGCATCAATGATTAAAGTGGTAATTGGATTTAGTTCAGTTTGTGGTTTGGTTACCTGGATATCATGGCCCCTATTCTTAAGAGTGGCATTGGAGGGGTGGTAGTTCATCTGAAGCCTCCCTAAATGGGACACTATTTCAACCCTTGCATTCAATAGATCAATGGGCGATTGCATGGATCCATTTTTACACAAACTCCATTCGGGTCGAAGGTCTCCCCAGTGATATGGTCCCTTCTCTCCCTCTAAATCGTAATTAAACTCGCTCTGGTCCTCTGTGACATCAAAAATATATATAATAATCCCAGATCAAGTAACAATTAAGCAAGAAAACCTATTACCAGAAAAACTAAAAACTAAAGAAAAATCCCATTTTGATGCTAACAGTTTCTGAATTCATAGACTCATAGTCATTTTTTGAAACACATGAAAAGCAAAGGGAGTAAGCGAGTGATCATTACCAACTTCTGAAGAAGTTGCAGGGCAAGAGAGCAAAAGAAGTGTTGTGAATAAACTGCAAATGATCAAGACTAGGGTGGCGAGCTTCTCCATTTTAATTTCTTCTATATATCTTCCGGGTTTAAAGGTTTTGCTGGAGTCAGGTGGAGTACGTAGTGCTGGCTTGGGTGGCTATTTATAAACGGTAGATGTATTGGCAAATATGAACAGAGTGGACGGTAGAGATTCCGTTTTATGTCCTTTTATACAGACTTCTTCAATGGTTTCCCAAAAAACGTGCTTTACGAGGGAAAAGAAATCGATTTCCTTCACGTTTGTGATATATGACGAATCTAGGTTTGAAAAAGGTTGTCTTGTATTGTTAACAACTCAACTCAATTGCATGACTTACTTTCTTAAATTCTTATAACTCAATTAATTTACATGACTTAATTACTTTCTTATATTCTTAACACCTCAGCTCATTTTCATAAATTAATTAGACATAAACTTGGTCATAATCTCTACCGATAAAGCTGTTATTTTATTTTTAAAAAATTTTAAAAATTAATTTTTAAACTCTAAAGAATTTTTTATTATTTCTTAAAACATATAAAATTATATCTATTTCACTATTTCACTGTCCTTGCAAATAAGAAATATTAATCATATCGTGACAATACTTTTGTCAAGTACTTTTATCATATCAAGATATTAAAAGATTGTAAATCCATATATAATATTATAAATTAAAACTTGCTATTACCACTATCAATCAAATGTGGATGCATGTAAGATATTAATATATAAATTATTAAATATTAGTATGATTAAATGACATGTACAGTTCTTTGATACAGTTTGATGTTGGTGGCCTTTTTGTTTAAATTAGTAGAATCTGGATGTTTTGTAATGTCCAAGACAATGGTAGAAAAATGGGAACAAATTAATGGATTATATTATATTAGTTGGGTTTCAGGTTAACTAACCTTTTAATTCAACTAAATGTAAATTAATTAAATGGGTGGTTTTGACCGTCCACTTTGTCTATTGTCCTAAACGTGTAAATAAAATTATAATTAAGTCATCAGAACAAGTCAATGGCTCCGTCTACTCTTCTGGAACTGCTATGTCATAATTTGATAGAAATATCTATAAAGAAAACAAGTTCAACTTATATACAGTAACTGTAACTTGAATTTTGATATTTTACGATTAAAGTAATCTTGTTAGTCCATTTCTTGAACTGTTTGTTATAGTGCTTTTAACAGTCAAAAGTTTTGAAATTCATGTCCATTTTAAAAGTAAATATTCATTACCAACTCATTAAAGAAATGATTCTACTAATTGGTTTTCTTGGAAGAACCGTGTTTTATGCCGACTGCAGTATTAAATATTTGAACGTAATTACAATTAAGGGTTAGAAAGGTGTTGTTAAAAATAACGATGAATTGAAGAATCAGACCATAATTGTGCAAATCTATGCTGTCGTCTTATCCCAAAGTGCAAGACAGTTTAGGAATAATCAGATATATGACAGAAAATCATCAATAAACTTCTCCTTAGTCCTCTCTGCTTATTGTCACTTTCACAATTTCTTGTCATGGTCCTCAATTTTCCTCTCCTCTGTCTTTTTCTTCTTTTTCTCCACATATATAGGGAGGCACATATATATAAATTAAATAGTCTACCCTTTCACCTATTTCATCTGTTTAATTGGCCAAACCAATAAATTCACCAATATCTCTCTCATCTTGTCCTTCTTTACTTTTCTTAATCTCTGCTCCTTTGACATCTTACATTCAATTACTTTTCCCTTCGACTTTTTCACGTTATCACTAAGTTTTTACTCCTCTACCGACTACATTAGTGATTATAGGATAGTTTTATTTATTTTTTTAATATTTTTTAATTTATAAATAAATAATAAATAAATTATAAATAAATAGTATAAAGAATAAAAAAATTAAATATTTTTTAAAATATATATGATATAAAAAATAATTAATTAATTTTAAAAAATTAAAAAATTAAAAAAAATAAAAACTATGGTATGGTTGTAGCTTAACCACACCCTTTTATTTTATAAATAGACATATCATTCTTCTCATTCTTAATGTAAAT